>VYZP01007379.1:87709-123874 GCA_013400635.1 Hypocryptadius cinnamomeus | reverse complement strand
CAAAAACTAGACAAAGCAGAAACTTCCAGAGTTTGTTTTGCTTCCAAAAGAAAACTGAGATATTTGTCATTTCAGTTAGAGCTCAGCAAGCAGAGCCTTTCACTGCTAACTCAGATAATTTCTGTGCTGGTGGTGCAGCCAGGCTCCCTTTGCAGGAAGATCAGCTGTGCCTGGAAGCTGAAATCTGAGCCCCAAACTGAGCTAGTCCACACAGACAAAGGGATATTCCTTTTCCAGAGAATATTACTCAACAGGAACAAGGGGTATTTGCCCAGGGGAACTTCATAAAGGACAGCAGTACTACAGATTTCCTCAACCCAATTCCAAGGAATGTATCAAAGGGCTCCTGGGAGAGCTGCCACCAGCCTGGGGAGGTGGCACAGCCAGCACACTCATTGAACCTGCTCACTGCTTTGCTGTGTTCCCATCAACGTCATGCTGAGCATTCAAAATGTACAGAAAATTGAAACCATGTATTGAATTCTGTTTCCAAAGATAGCAGATCCAATTACTCATCTGTTTTTTACTTCCACAGCTGTTCACTAAGTGTCTAACCAAAGCACAGATGAATGTTAAGCTACCAACTTAAACATTTTCCATATGGTACCAAATTATGTGGCTTGGATTCTTTTAGGTTGAAGTTGAATATTTGAATATTTTTAGGTCCTTTTAGGAATAGCACACAGGAGATAAAACGTAATTTCCTCAAAAGTCAGGATAAAAAGCAGCCTAATAGTCACCTGCTTCAATGAATCTGCATAGTTAATCATCACTAATGTGTATGACAAGGAAAAATAATGGACTCTCAGAAGTCCCCTCTGTGTTGCCTGCTGCTGTCAAATACATAAAAACACCATTACCATATGGAGATTGCAAAATTCCTGTGTTCACTCATCCTTAAGTCTGTTCAAACACATTTTTTCTGAATTTCCCATTTTTAGATATCAAGGTGGATCTTTTTTTCTGAAAAGTCTGAGAAAACTTATTTCAGCTGTTTTAGAAACATGGGAGTTAAAACCCCATTTAAAAGAAAAACCCAATAACCCACCAAACAAACAGTCCTCCTCCACCAAAACAAATCAAACCCACCCTCAACCACCCACAAAAATCCTCCTTTTAAATGACAGAGGATAAAGCAGCAGCAGCATCAACAACTGAAATATCTCACATACCCTTCAGTTGTTAGTTTAATTTTATGGTAAAATTTTAGCAATTTCATTGTGCTGGGCCTCACATATCAGATATATGTCTCAGAGAATCTGCTGGTTGAGGATACAAAAATGGAAAATTCATCTGGCAGCATAAAACACACTGCAGGAGCAAGCTGGGAAGAAAACAGGCTGGCTGTGGAGCCACTGGATTAGCAGAAATCCCCCCAAGCTTAGTTTATTCACTGTATTAGGAAACCAAGAGGTGAGGTGAGCTGCCTTCTTTTGCCCTGATGGGTGAGGAGGCTTGGCAGAGGACACTGAAAATGGCTTTTATTGGCTTGGCTTTAAGTACACCTACAGGAGCCAGACTTTCACAGGGCAGAAAGCTGGAGGAGGACAGATGTTTCCTTGGAATATACCAGGGAGAATCCCCAGCAACAACACACATACAGGGTCAGGTCAAAGATCCCTCTAATCTGCTGCTTTCCCCCACAGCAGCTGGGATGCCTAGAGAAAGTAGCACAAGCACACAATAATATTTCCCAAGTGTATCCTCCCAGCTCTGCACTTCCTCAGCCAGAGGCTGTATCTACTGCTCAGGAGCCTTTGGTGGAATTTTTTCTTCCATTGATTTGTGTAATAATGGTTTGAAACATTTGGCCTTCAAAACATCCTGTGGTAAGGCATGCCATCATTTAATTATGTTTCTATGGAAAAAAAAGTAAAGGGGGTTTTGTTTGTCTTAAACTTGTCAGCTGGTTATTTCATTATGTACTTATAGACCCTGTGTCATGAGAAATACTGAATATGCCTTCACTAGCCACCTTTTCCTATCTGAGTTTATAAACTGCCATGGTCTGCCTTTCCCACCCTCTGCCTCACATCATATCTTCCAAGTTTAAGGCATGTCACCATTTCCTACATCTTCACAGAAACTTCTGGACATTATGAGAGGTCCTAAACTGCACAGACTGAGGGGAAAAAAAAAAAATGAAACACACCACTATGAAGATGCTCTTTTATTTTTTCTAGTATTTTTCCTAATTTTATTTTTCTGCCTTTTATATTATTGTCAACCACCACGGAAAACTAGTGCTTTACTCCTAAATCAATCTCTATGAGGAACTTTGAGTGTATGTTTTGGGGTTTTTTGCTTGTTTTGGGTTTATGTTTTTGTTTGGTTAGGGTTTTTAAGAAGTTCTAGTACTCTAACATAAGCCAGATGGAGAATTATCTCCTTAATTATTGAGACCTTACAAAAACATCATAGATGTGAGGCATGGCTTCTTTGTGCAAATCTCTCCTCTTCAGCATATCTATATGACTACTAATTCTATTGTTTATTGTAATTGCTTAATAGTTTTCTCCTGTAGAAAGTCATCCTTACCCAAATTAATCTTGTTGGATTCCCTTAAGAATCAACATCAATTTGCCATCTGTTATTCCTTTGCCACCAAAGCTAATTTAACTCATGTATTATGCACCACAGTTAGCAGCTCAGTAATTTCTGTTTGACTACCTTCAAAACACCCAGGCTACACTCTTCAGCTTTGACAATTTGTTACTACCCCTTCTTATGCATTTGTTCCAAAAACTTCTCCTGACATCACAATACCTCTCTGAGAAATAGTTCAGGTCACTTAGACCAGCTGACACCAGCACACACATGTAAGAGTGGAGACTGTCCCACAGAAAAGGCTCCTCAGAAGGGCTGGCTGCCACGGTGATGTATTATGCAATTAGAACACAACATTTACCTTAGAAGTGTAAATGCCAAATTTGGAAAGAGTCAGAGACCCTTACCTTCACCCACACCAACATTAATGCTGACACTATTTATAACTCACCACGTGAAATTTCCAAGCTGACTGGCAAAACTTTTTGCTAGTTCTGTGTGCTATAAAAGTCTGAAGACTAAACATTAAACTGTAAGCAATACCCCCTAGGATCACATTACTTGAGGCTAGGGAGAGTACAGAACGTCAAGACTGAATGAATACCTTCCAAAGATAAGCAAACAACAAAGTGCTTTGTCCTCAGGGCCCTTGTTGTTTTGTAAAAGATTGCTAGCAAAGCCAAAAACCACATGCTTTCAGGCTTAGGCTTATGTATGTAAGTGTCATAATATGAAAGCAAAGTTTCTTGAGGTTATATAATAAAGGCTATTTGAGAAAAAGGAAAAAAATAATAAATTGAGCTATTTGCATATGCACTCTTTTCCTTGGCCTCATTCTTTCCACTTTCCCCTACTTCACATTCAAGTTCCTTCTGCTTACAATCACATCTGAAGCTTGTTTCTTTAGCTTAGTTGTAAGTTCTGGTTAGAAAGAACCAGCCCAAACAGAGCAACAATTGTGCTTATTGCAGAGTCTTAATTAATGAAGTGTTCCTGTTACAGCTCCTGTTTTCCCAAAAGATCCTCCAGTTTCACACTCCAGCTTGGAGCTGTTGCTGCCATTTAGCTGATGCTTTAGACCCTTACTAAAACTGATGCTATAGTTAGTTATCCTGGCAGCTCTCACACCTCTGCTGGCCAGGCACGATCCTCAGCTCTGTATTTGCACTAGACCATGACAAAACCAATAAGGACAGCCTAGCTAACAAACCAGAATTATCTAGAAGCCAAAAAGACAAATGGGACTCATCCCTTAATCTACATCCTTGTTCTCCTGACATCATAGCATCCTTGCACAAAGCAAAAACCCTTTCAAGTACTGCCCCTCTGCCTGACCCCATGACCTGTGATGCCTAGTGCTTTAGAGGAAGGTGACAGGAAGGGCAGGAAAGAATGAGTTGCCAGCCCTAAATAATCCCTTCTTAATATATCACCTTAAGGATCACAAGCAGAAAAGCAAAATGTAAATCCCCACACAAACAAACCCCAAAACTATCTCCATATGTAGAAAACCACATAATTTCACTAAATCTAGAAGTCTGAACCCTGTTGAGAACAACTTTTCACTTGGGTGAAATGACATTTGTTTGCTCACAGGGGGGACTGGAAAAAAAGAAGGATTTCACATCCTCTGACTTATTTTGTCAGGTTGAATTTGATCTTACCCACATCATCTGTTCAGACAGTGGACACCAAGAGCTCCAAGGGAAAGGAAACCAGACAGTTCATGAGAAGAAATAAGATCTTTTGAACATGAATATCACTGAATATCCCATCCTATCAGGCATGTGCAAAAAGTGTTTACCATCCTCAGCCTGATGCAGTTTCTATCTACATTGCTTCTGCAGAAGGAGCACCATTCCTACCTCAATTCATACACTCCCACTGTCTTTCCCAGTGGGTTTCTAAAACCTGGGGCCCCAAATAAATTGCTTTGTAGGAAGTTTCACAAAACCCAGAGCTAAAGCAACTCAGCACCAGCCAACATCCCACCTGCAAGCCAAATCCCTCTCCTCCATCAGCAGGGCTGGGAAAGCCAACAATGGGGAGTACAGAGTGCAACAACCCAGCCAGGCTTGGTTCTTCTCACATCCCTGGCCTGGAGGCTCAAATTTGACTCAGAGCATTACAACGTGAAGAGCTGGCACCTCACAGCTCCGCAGGGACCAGCTGGCACTGAAAGGGTGGTCAGGTCACTGTTTCAGTGATGTGCATTCCCATAACATGTGCAATGCACATCCCTGTCCCTCCCTTGGGAAATCAGAGGTCAGGTCAGGAACTGAGCAAGCAAGGGTAAACTTCAAATACCTTTTCATTGCCAAAAAAGCCACATCATCCAGCTCTTTTCATTAGCACTAATACTCAGACCTTCAAATATGTTAGTGTGCTCAATTCCTGTTGAATTGTTTACAGATAAGGCAATTAAATATCTAGAATCCAATCTTGATTGAACTAGGTGATCTATATGCTTTCTTTAGATATTTAAACAAGTCTCTGAGTCACAATACAATAGAATAAAGAAAGGAAAACACATGTGCAGAGACATCTCAACTATAAAAGACAGCAGGAATTAACAATCCTAAAAGCAGCATCCATGCCAGTGACATAAGATAGCATTGCCTCTGCACACATTTAACACTTTGTTCTTATCCTCTCTGAAAGACAAAGCTACTGAGGTTTTTGAGTTATTTTTGCTCAGACTTTCTGCTCAGCTAAGAAAGTCAGATAGATATGAGCCATAAGAATCTTTAAATTCTAGCCATAAAATACAGCAGATGCAGCTTTGTCTCAGGACACACAAATTGCACCACACAGCTTGGAATGATGTAGAGTCTATATGTACATAGTCCACTCTGGGTCTGCATGAGTAGGCCATGTGGGTCATTATTAAGAGTAAAATGAACTGAAGGATTTTGCACTGCCAGAAGAAGGAGAAATGGTAGAAGCCTTAAGTAGGTTTAACAGACTGGAATTCAAATTTAGAGTGCTTTGGGATTAAACTGGAGCTTTAAGAGTAGAAATCCATTTATAAGATCTGATAGGACTGAAGAAAATGCATGTTAGTGTTCCCTGGCACTGTAGAAAGCAAAGCACCAGGCAACAAGAAGAGAGTTACTCTCTCAATATTATCTTTACATTTTACAGGTCTGGTCTCACAATTCCACTTATTTATAGAGAACACTAGAGACAACTTAAGAGCATATGGAGCATCCACAGCACCATCCCTGACAAGTCAGCAAGGTCCTTTCACTGTGTGTGCAGGGAGCCCCACGTGCCCCAGGGAGCGCTGGATGTCTGAAGTGCCTGCTCTGCTCCTCATGCACAGTGAGCCCACCCCGAAGAAAGGCAGGCCTGGCCTTTGGCAGAGTATGGAACCATTGGAGCCACTCCCATCAGCCCCAGAAAATGGAATTCTTCAGGACTGCTGCACATGAGCACAGCAATTTCACATGCACTGGCTTTGGGGCAAGTTTAGGAGTATTAAACCAGTACACCAGGGACCTATAGCATAAGCTTTAGATTACTGTTAATAAATACACCACTTTGAGGAGCCCTTCCCCAGTCCTGCCTTGTGCTTACATAAGGCACAGTCAGTGCATTCTCCTTTCTTGGCACCATTTATACCCACAGAAGAATGAGCTGTTTGAGTTATCCAGAGTTTGGAGATGAACACCTAAATGCAGACCACTGCTCACCTCAGAGCCTTCTCAGAGGCTCACACAGAGCCTGCCTCAGCATGCTGTGGTTTGCAGTGGTGCCAGGACCCACCAAGCACTTGCAAACAGACCCAGACACATGAAAGTTGTGCCCAAGGGCAGACCTTAGCACTCATTGCTATGGTGATATGAGAAAGCCAAAACTTTCTAAAAATAACCTGAACAGCAATTTCAGAGCCTTTGTGTAGTCAAAATTCTTTCAATTCTGTCCTTAAGTAGACCTGAAGGTTTTGACTGCAGTGATACAAACTTCCTTTATAGTAAAGATAGATATCCAAGCCCTTTATTTGCCTGCACAGGTGACACACAAACCCAAACAATCCTTCTTCACTTTTAAACAATTATTTCAGTCACACTGAGGGCAATCAGTTTCAGCTACCCCTTATGCCTTGCATCTTTCTGAACTGACCCTTTTCTGAAAGTGGCATATCACAGGGAACCACATCATTTTTTGGAAGCAAGTAGCTAGAAAGGAACTTAACAGTTTAGGTAACCTTCATAATGCAGGCAAGATAAAAATCAGCTCTTAATTTGAACAACACTCTCCCCACCTCTAAGGGTCTCTGCCGAAAAACTCCTTATCCACAGACCTACCAGTGGGCTAAATTCCAGCAGTGTCACAAACTGCTTTCACTACAAGTGTGACCAGATTCTGTTCTCCCAGGTCAGGTACAGAGCTGTTACATGACCCACCATGCAGTGTCCTGTTTGCTTTACCACCCCACTCTGGGCTGTTCTCATCTCCCCAGCTTGTTATTGTGCAGCCAGACCCTAGAGGAATGCAAATCCTCTTCAAATATCCTTGTGAAGGTTCTGTTCAGCCTCTGCAACACCTGCCATGGGGTGACTGACTGTTCACCTGTTGGCTGCATGGATCAGGTTGGTTTGGGGAGAAAGGCACCAACACTCTGAAATGTCACTACACCACTATTAGCTATCCCTTTAGCTAACTGGAAAAACTGTAGAGATGCAGCTGAAATTCAAGCTTTCTTATAGGTTATGCCCAGTATTTTCATCCTTCCTGACTCTGAAAGGAATTTTATTTTTCCCACTGAAAACAGATGCATAAGGAAATGAACAGAGAATGTTGAGAGTCATCCTGAACTGATCCAAAAGCCTGTGCTTACAGGCTTGTTTTTTGTAGGATTTTATCCCTGACATTATGCCCACTGCACCTTCCCCAGTACTATCAGCTGCTAAGAAAAAGACAGGGCATATTCTCATCAAAATCTAAGGTCTATTTCCAGTTAAGAGTGCAGTAAAATAACATGTCATTTATAAAATCAGATGGAAAGATCCAAAGAACAATTTAAAGACAGGCTGGTTTCTTCTCAGAGAAATAAATGTCAGCCTAGCTCCAGTTTTCTTCTATGCTTAGGACAGACTGAGAAGAAAAGAGGTCAGATGGTCCTTTCTGTCTCATGAGCTGAATATTTCCCTTATGCTTGCACTATGAAAGTCAGTTGTAGCTAGCAGCACATTTAACAAGCACACTGAAGCAGTTAGTGGGATCCAATTATTGCTTTCAGGTTGCTTTTAGATATTAACACCGTTGTCAAAGACTTTCCTATTATCCATTGCCTGCCTGACTCATGACCCCCAAACCACATCCCAGATTACTTTGTCTCTTCTCTCTGTTTACCACATCTCTTCTCCTAGCCTGTAAGCTCTCAGTTGAGTTGCTTGTTTCGTATCCCCTCCTTTAGCAATTGGCAAATGAGGCCTCACTTTGACAGATTCACGTGAATAACAGCTTTTAGTCAAAAGATGATTTACAAATTTAAGTAAGGTGATGTTTCCACACTAAAAACTAAATCAATATGGCTTTTACTTGAAACACAGTTGTTTCAACAAAGCATTTGCTTCTTAAACAGCAAAAGAAATGACAGGGTATTTCATTCCCTGATTAAATCCAAGAAGCAATGGATCCAGACTGACTTCTACCTATGCCCTGAGAGAATCCACATCTCTTATGGGAGCACTATGGCTGACAGGCTACAGGATAAACAAATCTCTCAGCATCTTTGTGTTCTTGTACACTTTTATACCAGTTATAGTCAGAGCAGATTATATAGCAGAAATTCAATATATTATTGCCTCTGCATATTCACTAACCATCATACTAGGGAGTGTTTGTAATTTCTTTCTCTCTGGCTCAGGGAATACATATTTTATACTGTAGGGACACAAGTCCAGTGGGACATACTGTGGGTGTACTGCCCTTTCTTCCTAGCATACTCAAAAGTGCTGGCAATTCAGTGGGAATGGATTGTCCAGCTCCACCCAAGCATGGACTGAAACTCTATGAGGGATTCCCAGTTTCTGGGCAAATGCATTAACCCCTGAGTTTAGTAAAAAGGGAAAATTAATCCACTCCCAGAAAAAAAAAAAAAATCCCAGGAGTAACTACTCAGAAAATTTGACCTGAATTCATAAATAGTTTTGGGATGACCTAAATACCATTTTCCCAACAAACTTACTATTCACCAGATTTTTTTCCTTCTGACTTTGCAGCCCAGTTGGCTCATTTGAGGTCCCTCACTATAGGCATTAGACAACAAATAGGATTTTCTTTGTATACATCTTGGATAGAAAGGAATTCACTATGGGATTCCTTAGTCCACACTTAAAAATCTGCAGTCTGGTTTTCTACAGTGACCATCATCACAAAGTTATCACTGTGAGGAACACAGCAGACAAAATGGCCACAGTTATCCTGAAGAGTGACATTCTCCCAAGTTAAAGGTCACAAAATGCCTGACAGAATTGCCCTTTTCATAAGTCACTGGAAATATTAAAGCTCCTGAGAAAAGAGGATAACACGGTATCAACCTCGGATACAAAGCAAAATGAAAGGGCAGCTAATTAGAGGTTTCACAAATATCAACAAAGAAAAGCTAGAGCAGAGCTTAGCCTGGGGGGAGGAAATGCTTTCTGATTATCCTGTGATGGAGGCTGCAGCTGTGGTCACCACCGCCACCAAGGACTGCCCACGTCCCACTGTCCCCTCCATGGGCACAGCCACCAGGCAGCCCAGCACCAGGAACAGGCACTCCCTGAATCTCTTCACAATCATTTTGTACCTTCACAAGGGAGCTCTGCAAAGGATGAGGAGATGTCAGAGCAGTTTGTATTAAAGCTGCAGCAGAGACAAAGCAGCCGTTGGGTAAGCTTGGCACATTCTCACCAGCCTGCTCAGTGCTGGGACGTGGATGCTCTCAGCTAATGGGGCCTGACAGGCTGAGCAACCAGAGACATTACTCAGACTGGGATGTGTAATTAAACCATAAAGTGTATCCTGACACTGCTACTGAGGACTAATCACAGGCCTGGGGGGATGAAAGAGCATAAAGTTGTGAGCAGCAGCATCTGAGAGGTGTGATTGAGGAGGAACTCACAAGGTTTGTTATTCCTCTGGTTAGCCTGGTGCTGATGGACCAGGGCAGGGAATTCTCACAGAATTCTTTCAGAGAGCCCCTGTGGGGCTGCTATGGGACTGCAAAGGCACTGGCTTGGGCTGTGCTCCACAGAGACCTCTCAGAGATGCCCCATGAGGCTCTGCAGCCCCTCACTGGACTGCATGCCACTTGCTGCCCTTGCTTGGAGGCAGGAATTATCATTTTAAGGCTTTTATCACCTGACAGCTTCTTCTGAGAGTCAATCATTGTAATTAAGAGATTTTTTTCAAAGTTTCCAGTTGCTCCATGCACATGAACTAAACAGCCAGAGAGCTGCACAGAAACACTGTGTTAAGACACTGTGTGGCCATAGCTCATGTCTGCCCCATCTCTGCAGCAGTTTTCTTCGCCCCTGACAGACTCAACCCCCACAGCAGGTGGAAGGGGGAGTTGGGGCACACCAGGTGCCAGCTTGCCCCATGTGGGTCAGAGCTCTGTGTCAGTGCAGCCTGTTTCCTGTGCAGCTGATCCAGGGCACAATGGGCAGAAAAATGCAAAACAAGCATCTATGAATGACAGGTTAAAAGCAGGCTGCAGGTTAACCTGCCCTCAGGGACATCTGTGACTGAAGGTGAGAAATCTGGTGTGAATTGGACCAAAACTCCAACAGATTCAGAGTGAGGAGATCCCACTGACATGGTTGGAAACCTAGAAGATCCAGGGCCACTGGAGTTCTTTTGAGGCCATTTATAGGGGAACCCCACTGATGCAAGGAGCCAAGAGCAAAACAGCACGTTTACTGGGTTGAGAAGAACTATGGAAAGCTAAAGAAAGAGGATTTATTTTCATAATTTCATTCTACTTCTACTATGATAGACAGAAAGTGACCCATGGTGCTGAGGAAGGCAGGGGAGCCCATGGAAACTGAAGTACGGGGGGAAGGTTCTGGATCAAAGCTAATGGAGTAAATGATGATATGTGTGAGGATGAGCTGTCCTAACAAACCTTCAGAGCTGCTTTTTTAAACCTTCACCAAGGGAACCCATTCTCTAAGCCAGCTGTGTTTTTACAGCTCCAGTATTCCCTGTTTGGCTCTGTCTGGGCTTTAACATGCAGATCCCATGGCAGCACAGGGAGAGAAGAAACTTCAGCCAATTTTCAGTCATCAGGGGAATGTTTGCAGTAATTGTCCATGCACTGCTAACCTCACAACGCTTGGCATACTTGTGAAGCCATTATTTCCACACACAGAATATATCACCACTGATGAATCCTGTGAAAGAGATGAGGGGTAAAAAAGGGCTGAGGGCTGTGGCTGGCATTAGAGCAGGGTGCTGTTTTCACTGGGCCACGGCTCAGCTGGTAACTTGCAGCCCAGTCTTTCCCTAGGGCTTGGTAGCACAGTCACTTTAATGGATCCATGCTTAAATGGAACAGTTTGGCCTTCAGATGCAACAATAGCTTACGTGCAGGACTCCCTAAAAGCACAGGTCCCTGGAGAGGAACATGAGGATGTCTACAGGAATGAGCTGGCTGTGGCCCGAAGCGGCCGAGCAGAATCGTGTAATCCCTTACAGACCAAAGAGAGGAGTTAATCATTTTCCAGGCAGTGCTTCAAATTGGATCACTAGGGATATCTGTGAGGATTCCAAAAGCAATGTTCCTGATGGTCATTAGTGTGTTCCCAGTGATGTACAAGATGCACATGCACACCAACAAAGAAGAACTTAGCCTGGAAAAAACCCGGCTCATGTGAGAAGGTGCACTTACAGTAAATTTCATTGTGAGGGACTCATCCATTTCCAGCACAAATAATGACTCCCACTGCCCTTCCACGTGTGCTCCCAGCAAGGGGTGAGGGAGCAGGATGCAGGGCATGTGTACAGCCCAGCTTCCAGCCTTGAAAACTCCAAGGGGCCACGCTCTGTTTCCATAACACTTTTTACATGCTTACTTTTATGGGTCTCTTGATGACAATCTAAATCCTGTCTGTTCTTCAATAAACCATTAATCTTCCAGATAGAGTTCAGGGAAGTTGCTGTGTAGCAATAAAATGCATGTTTCCAGAGCCCAGAGGGAACAAAAAGGAAAAAAAAACCAACGTGAAAGGGAGAGACATTGTTTCTGAAAGACAAATTCCTGGCTTGCAGGGGTTGGGAGGCATGTAGGGTTATCTCCCCAAATCCTGCCTGGAACCTGTCCTTCCCCTCACCACACCCTGATGCCACTTTGAGTGTTACATCTATGAGAAGGTCCACCCTCCAACATCACTATCAGTGTAAGAAAGGGGCTGCTGACCCCTCTACCTCCCACCCTCATGGCCCAGAAGACTTTTGTGAACGGTGCCAGCTGGAACTGTGCTTTAGTGAGCAGATACCGGCTGGGAAGTGTCAGTGAACATCACTGCCCCTGCTAGGTCTGCCTTGGAGGTCGGTGGGGAGAAGGCTCCACCATTCCCCACCAGCCAGCAACTTCAGCAGCCACCTCACATCACCCAGTTTACAGACTTGCTGCTGATTTCACAGAATGAAGCATAAAATGTCTTCTCTGTGTCTTCAAATGACTTCCTTCAGTGTGCTGAGGGAACCAGCCTCACAGAGCCAGTGGCACAAAAGCCACCAAGTCCCCACACCAAGGCTGGTCAGTACTGTCCTGGGTTTGCATTTGAACTGATGACCTGCAGCAGAAGTTACAAATTCTGTGCCCCACTTTATAACAGGAGAAATGAGCACAATCTCTTGTGCTTCCAGGCCCCTATAAAATTGATGGTAACCATATGTCAGTGTGTGTAGCTGGTAGGAAAGCACGTACTGCACTACTCAAAAGAGATGGTAGCAGTCAGCATTAAAGAGTGCCAAGGAATAGAAAAAAATCAGGTTCAGCCTGACTTAAGTGCCTTAAGCTATGTCTTTCATGCAGTAAAGAAAAAGAAGGCAAGGATAGGCCTGAAAAAATAATTTTCCTGTGGAAAAATGGTAGAAAAGGGAGAAAAAATAGGCACATCAAGAGCACAATACAGATATAAG
The DNA here is from genome assembly GCA_013400635.1 of Hypocryptadius cinnamomeus. Lineage (NCBI taxonomy): Eukaryota > Metazoa > Chordata > Aves > Passeriformes > Zosteropidae > Hypocryptadius > Hypocryptadius cinnamomeus. The sequence goes on along the minus strand of VYZP01007379.1, from coordinate 111,187 downwards.
TACAATTATTGGACTCTCCCAGCTCAAACTGACACAGCCCTCAACAGAAAAAGAGGGAAAATCACTGTCTGTCTAGACATCATAAATAAATAAATACAAGGACTCAGACAGTCTAGTACTATTACCCTCAACTCCTGGGTTTCTGATATTTCCCTGGCACACATGTATATCACAAATATTCCTATACAGGACACTTTTAGTCCCAAAGCTCTGTCTATTCTATATTAATGTTTTGTACTCTTCTTTTCACATTAATATCATGTTCTCGTTGTTCTTGATGATAGTACTTCACAAGACAAACTAAAGGTCATGGAACAGAAGTTGTGGAAAAAATTCTTTTTACTGACAGAAGAAATCCTGGGATCTATTGAATGCTTGTCATGAGTTTTATTATGAAACTAATGCATAGTGCACTGTGTAAATGTCTACACAAGCAGTAAGTAAAGTACCTATAGATCACCTGAAGCAATAAAAGCCTTGAGCAGCCACCTCTAAGGCAGCATTTTACTTGCCACTGCAGCATGATGAAGGTCAGCCCTTTCAGCAGGCATTTGCACCTCTCTGCAGAAGTGAGCTGCATGATTATCTTAATCTTGTCTTGAATTCTTGATGAATACAGGAGAAAAAAAATCTTTACAGTGAGCATCCATCTGAGATACACGTCCTGGCCAAAGAGCAGCTAATTAGATATGAGTAAAGTTAATTGTGATTGACACTGAGCAGACAGACCCTGAGAAACAGAGTGTGATAGGGCTCTTGCTGCTGTTTCCTCCAGTGGAGGCACAACGAGCTGTTTCTCAGTAAACATGGGTAGGTGCTACCATCACATCACCCACTGGCCTCAGTGTCATTTCTTAGATAACACTCACCCCTGTAAGCAAAGCCAACAGCATCCTTTGGTGTAAAACCCTGTGCAGCTGGTGAAAATTAACCCATGTGCACTCCATGCACATCCCCCAAATTTCCACAGCGCTCTCATGCAGTGATGAGTGAGGAAAGTCAGATCTGGAGGAATGTCCCAGTGGTGCTTGGGCTTTCAGCAGTGCCAGCACTGCTCTGTGCTTCTGCACGTGCCAGGAGTGTTGCCTGTTTGCCAGTGCAGGGGCAGCACAGTGCTTGCAGGCTGGGCAGCAATTTCTGACACTCAGTGGCTGCTGCTGCTGACAGGACTGGCAGCTGCCATGGGTCCTTTTGTAGCATCAGGTGTTTGTAGGGAAAACAATGCCATGGGTCTACTGTTAAGGCATTGAAAGAGGCACCACAGGGGCTCTTCTGTGTTATGTTCAAGGCAGCCTGTGTGCCTGTGTTCAAAGCAGCTGTCACTCCATACCTATTGTTAAAAAATAGGAGCAGCATTGGTTTTTCTCTTCCTCTCTCTTCTCCTACAGGAAACCTTGTTCAATCAGTTTATCCTGATTTGAGGAAGGAGAAGGGGGATGTACATCTTTAGAGGTACACAGTTTATATTTCCTCCTGAGGAGAAGGAAAGAGTGAGCTCTTGTGCATTGGCTAGGGTGGAATTCAAAACCACTTGCCTGTCTCACATCCCCTCTCCTGCAGTGTTTAGCTGATGTTTTTATTGCTGGGATGAGACACAGCTGTCCCAGGGAGGGCTAGGCTGGGGACCAGCCCCACAGCAGGCTGCTCCAGGTCCAGCATTCATAGGTAAGCTGCAGGGCCTGGAGGAACTATCACAGGATAGTTCCATCTAAACAGCTGGAGTTCACACCAGAGGAAATTCTTTAATTCTTTAATTGGTTCCTCCATGAAGGACAAACAACTCTTCTGCCTTTTCTCACTTTCCATCAGAGCTCATCGCTCTGAAATTCTCAGAGTAGTTATCTCCACATCAGCCTTAGACAGGGAAGGTGTGCTCTCCTTTAAAGTTTATAAAAGGGAGTCTTAGCCAAAGCAAGTAATTTTCCAGAGTGCCACAGTGAAGGGGGAACTGAATTTACTCTCCCATATCCCAGAACTACTGCCCTGATCTCCAGCTCTCAACAAAGCAAAACACCCTGTTACACAGCTCCTGAGGAGGGATGAGCTGAAAATTCCAAGTACTAGAAACTGGCATTTGTTTCCAGTGGTTACTGTTGCATAAGGAGGAAAAAAAAGATTTTTGTTCCTAAGTGGGCATGGGTTTTGTATTTATACCATATCTTTCATCTCAAATTCACAAGCCTTTCATATCTGTCAGAAACATCTCATATTTTCACAGACAGCAATATAAGTAGCTTCATACAGTAATCAAGAGAAGCACGGGCCAGTTGAACAGATTACTGAGGGATAGAGCTGGGAACACAGTCTGTAATGCATCATCCAATTGCCTTTATGATCCTTTTTTAATCACTTATTTGTGTGGCAAAACCCTCAGTCTAACCTGGCCTAACACAAACTAGAACCTTACCCAAACCAAGCCAAATTAAACTTTGAAAAAGTGGTGCTCATTGACTTTTTGGTTATTTTCCATTTTCTTGCCTGGTTGAGCTGGTTACAGAAGTGCCAATGCACTAAGAAGGGGCAGCTATTTTTGGCTGTACACAGTAGGACCTGCAGAGATGTGTGAAAATGGAAAAAATACAGAAGTAAATCAACCAAATACACAGAGGCAAATATGATCAGTGCATGAAAACCAATAGCCTAAACAATTTTACTAACTTTTTTGCCTCTTAGATCCAGCTGTTAACTGAGGAAGAAATCATCTTCCCACTAGGACAAGATCTTAAAAGATTATAACATGACCATGGTAAGCCAACAAACACAAGAGAGCATTGTCCAGCTTTGCCACAGTTGCACCTGGCACACCCAGCCATTCTGTGCTGCACCCGCTTTGAGCACCTCTGAGAATGCTCATTTTTAATGAGGTAGGGACTCCTTTCCACCTGAAATTTTTAGGTGAAAATTAAAGGCAGATGGTTTTACCATGGTCTTCCCTGTGTGCCCCTCGTCCTCAAGCAGTACACATATCCTTGTCCAGCATCATGCACTGAGGGCCTAGAAACAGAAATGACTCTTAGAATTTACCCATTTCCTTCCTTTCCAACTCTTTGAGGACCAATTTGGTTATTTGTGTGAATGTGGGCGCTTGTCTGAGAAAGGGGCAGATCAGGGAACACACTGTGACAGGGCCAGGCTCAGGAGGGCAATTTTGCAGTGAGTTGTAGCACATGAGGTTCCTGGCCTTACCCCCATCTGTGACCTGTGCTCTGGTCCTGGGAAAGTGGATTCTCTCATTAACCTTCCTTCTCTGGTTAGCTCTCCCCTGGGCTAGAGCACAGCCATGCTGGAGAGCTTGGGAGATCCTGTGCCTGGGGAGGGGATGGGTTCTGCATTCCCCCTTCCTGTATTCAGCAGGTTCAGCCTGGATGAGTAGCCTCACAGGTGTGTCTGAACCTGATGCACTGGCAGGATTTAGGACAGGTCCTACCCCAGATCCCAGTGTGGCAACCTTGAGAGCTGGCATTTCTATTTACAGTAGGTCCTGGAGCCAGCCCACGGACACAGGTCACATGTGGCCATCTTCTCCTTTTCTCTCGAAGGGGATATGTGTTAACTTCTGCAGCAAATGTATGAGGTAGAGCACTGCCAAGAAATGGGAGCCTAATTGCTGTGTTCTTTTAAAGAAGAATGCAATAGTTAAAAAAATCACCTCATTTAGTCAAATTACAGTTAATTACCATGGCCTTCTAGCCAAGACCTATTAGCTCTGAATCTAACTTAACTCAGTTACTGAAGCACACTGGAAATGTCATTCACTTTGGAAAAAACAATATTATTACCTTTTACTCCTTAGTAGTCAAAAGGATTTTGAAACAAGATTAATGGGAGCAATTTTTTTTCCTTCTATCTGTAGCTTTTGAAGATTAGCAGCACTTCTTTTATTTAGGAATAATAGCTACCTGGCAGTCTAGGGTCACTGGGCTGTCTTCAAGGCATCATTGCATTCCCTTGCACATGCATCTAACTTTTATAGCCAAAATAGATTTTTGCCTTTTTTTTTCTCTTTTTTTTTTTTTCTTTTTTTCCCATGTCATCAAAATACTGATTTGGACAAAGACAAACACCTTAGGACAAAGGCAAATACATTCAAAACTATCTACGTGCTTTCTCCAACCCCACAACCCAAGGATAGGTCCATCATCTCAGTCTGCAAGAAGGTGGCCACATTTTTGTGTTTAGTAGCTCTTTTTGGTGTAAATAGGCCCCGAAGCAGGCAGTGATTCCCTTTATGGCAGCTCAATTTAAACCAAGAAACTGCTGGAATCAGCTACCTTTTCGATCCATGCAGCAGAGCTGTAATTTCCATTTGGTTCTGGTTTTCCTCCTTATCACCAGTGCTGTCAGAAGCTCCCTGATTCATTGCTGTGGCAGTGGAAGCCCTGAAACCCCGAGGCAGCAGTGGGTGGATGTGGAGATGTTTGGGGCTGACCTGCTACCCCAGGACACCCGGCTGGCCCGGGAGAGGCCACGGCTGCAGGCAAACACAGCCTTGCTCATGGGTAGCTTCATGTCCTCAGGAGCTTGTGACCAGGCCCCAGAACTATTTAATAGGGAGCCTGTTTTGTGGGAAAGCGAGCAGATACAACTTTTTAGCAATCTGATTTTTGAAACAACCTCAAATTACCCCATGCATGCAGGTCCTAACCAGCGCTGGTGAATCTGTACATGTAACTCAACAGATTTAGGGAAGTTCAAAGTTGCCTCTAAACATTTATCCCCTCCTTAGGGAGGCAGATTCTTAAAACCTCCTCTCTACGTAATACTGGGAATGACAGAGCAGCCCTGAGACCCAGGGTCAAAGCTCGTGACAAAGCCAGCTGTGCGCCATGGCCATGCAATGGAAATCCAGTGGGATCAGAGATCTGTGTCAGATACTTGTCCAAAACCTCAACCCTAGCCCACTCAATTTGCTACCATGCAAATATAACTCTGAAACTCCAAATGCAGACATCTCCAGAGGCTGAATAAGCAACACAAGTTTCCATAGCAGTTTTGCCAGCCTCCCCAGTGCCTCCCCAGCACCCCCAGGTCTTTGCAGAAGGGTATCCCTGTGGCCCTGCTGGCACACACTCATGATCTGAGCTGCCCAACAGCCGACAGGGACCAAAGGTGGATTGGGAGCACCTGGCCCAGCCCTGCAGCCAGCCCATAGTGCTGCAGTACTATCAAGCTCAAGGAATCATTTCAAAAAGAGGCTAAGAAAAGGATCCTGCAGGAATTGTGCCCAGTCTCGTTACTGGAAACCTATTTGACGTAGTGAAAAAACATGGAGACTTTTCCAGGAAATGTGTTTCTTTATTTAAATAAAATTAGTGCCAGTAGAAACAATAAACCTTAAATACATGAGACAATTATATACAACTCGATGTTAGGAATTATATACATCAGTTTTTTACAGATGCAAATACATTTATACCAAAAGTAAAGGACGAAGGAGAAAGCAATGGAAAATGTGACAACTTGTACATGTCAGTCTCATTTGGAAAGTTTCAGGATTCAAGTGATTCCAGGCAAAGTGCCAAACTTAATTTGGCTCCTTTCAAACTTAAAACAGCCCCTTTTAGAGTAAATCTACCAAAAAAGCTTTATATGGTCTGATCCAAAGTTCAGTGAAGCCGATGGAAAAACTCCCGCTGCCTCCAGCCTGCCCCATCAGGCCCTTTCGGAGCACAATGGAGCCTTTGTTCTGCTGTGCTGAGACAGGCAGGATCCCTGATCCTGCATCCATTAACCCTCTGAGCCTCCCCAGCGCCAGCAGCACAGCACACTCCGGCTTCAGCTCATTTCTGCCCTTCTGCATTCATGTTTTTCGAGCTGTCTCTCAAGCTCTAATGCCAGTGGATAAATCACAGAGCTATTTTAGTGCAGGAAGTACGTGGAGACATTTTGCAAATATTTTGCTGTGCAATGCTTTAGATTCAGGCTCTTCAGCCTTCATGCTTCAAAACTAATCAAAACACTGTAATAAGTTATTATAAAATATAATGTATGATTGAAATATTAATTTTCTTCTTTGTATTAATTTTTACTTCTTGTAAAAGTGCAATAATTTAGCAAGAAATTTCATGAGCATTGGAAAAAATGTCACAGTACCATTAAATTGGGGGAGGGGGAAGTCTGTGGTGGTTTTAAAAAGTAGTTACTAACAGCTTTATAGAAATGCATGTGTCACATGCGAGCTGATTAAAAAAAAAGATGTAACACAATGCTTACCTACACTGGCTTAAATAGAGCAGAAAGTCTAGATTCTTTAATCATGTAAATAGGTACAATTTTACTGACCTCAAATAGAGAATTTAACTCCAACAGAGAAGCACAAAATCTTGTGCTGGTCCCTGACTCAGCTGATGATTTCAGTGGGGCCAGGAATTCACCGTTGCTAGGTTAAATTCCGTTCAGAATTCCACCTATTTTTCAAGGGGGTGTAACAGAGCAGCATCTGTTTGAACCTTTCTATGTCTCACAGCCTTAACAAAGATCTTTCAACATCTCCTTTAACTCACAGATCTTTGCCTTTAGTGACCAAATGTACACATCTTTAAAAAATACAAAAGCCAAAAACGAAACCACCTTTCCCGTTAGTAACTCAGTCCCAGGCTGGATTGCTGCAGAAGGTGGTGAACCTGACCCAGCCAGCACATGTATAACTTCAGCAAAGACATGGAGGAGTGTCATGGGTCTGGAGCCAGGCTCTACAAACTGCACAGGAACTCAGTGTCTCTTTTTTTCTGCCTTGTCTTTTATTCTTTCTGTACCTAGAGCTAGTCTCCAGCCATGCTGCAATCTCCCTTCAAGTACAGCATCAACAAATTTTCAGATTTTGAGGCCCCATTGAGCAAATGTGTTGCTGGCTGTGGTTTGTCATAAGAAAAACACAGTAAGAGTATTTCTAGTCTATCACAGCTTTATGTGAGTGAGCATTACCCATCATCTCTAAGAACCAGGCACTTGCATGAGGGTAACTTCCCCAAACATTTCCCAGATATTTACAGAATTCTGAAATATGCAGAGACATGCCAGTAATAATTACCTCATTAGAAAATACATATATATTCACCACGTTCTTAGCTTTCATAGTAAGAAATAATAATGGAAAAATTAAAATTAAGCAACCCAATTATGTGCAAGTCACACTTTGAAGTTGGGTACCACTGCTTCCTTGTCCTGCCAGCTCTCAGGAACACCTTGGGCCCAGGAGCACAGATACCTTTTCAGAGTTCATTGGAGAGCAGAAAAGTAGAGCCACAAGTTCTTAATAGGAGCTCCACTCACGCTTTGGCAGCTGATCAGGGGAGCCCTGCAAGTGCTAGGAGTTCTTCTGGAGGTTTTCCACAGAACCCTCGCTGCTCTCGTTGAGGGGCGTTTCTGACACTTCCCCCAGCTCAGTATCCAGCACTTCCTCCTGGATGGTGAAGTGCACATCTGGGGAGGAGGACTCGGAGCTCACGCTGCTGCCTTCCATGGAGCAGATGGCACAGGACAGGGATGGCACCATGCTCTCCTGCAGCATGTTCAGCATCATGGGGATCTGCACGGATTTCAGCCCTGCTACGGTTGGTAGAGGCTTCACAGCTTCCCCCCACTCTCTCTCCTCATCTTTGTAGAGCAGAAGCAAATTGGATGACTTCTCTTTTCTTTTGGATTTCATGTAGCCAAGCATTATTCCTATCAGGAAGATCCCGTAGAAAGACATGACAATCAGAATGTAAAAATACTCGTTGCTGTTGTTCTTCTCTGTGCTGGGGGATTCAGCATCAAGCATAGCTTGGGTTACATTTGCATGGTCCATCTTCAGCATGGAAAGAGTTTTACCAGAGCTAAAGCCTAGAGGAGAATGTAAATGGATATGTAAGATCACACTTCAGAGTGTAAAACTTCAGGTGTAAAAGAAACACCTGGAAAAATGTTACCCCAAACTCTTCCTTGTATTCCTTATAATTGTAAGCTTGCAAACCCCACACCTGATTCAAGCTCTCAGTCTATTATGCCTCTGCATTAGTACTGTAGGTGAATGAACTCTTATTCAGATACAGAAAACATTAAAGGAAAGAAAACACATAATATCTTGAATTATAAAACCCCAATCCATATAATAAAGAAAAGAAAGTTATATAGAAATTCTCTGCTAGGCACTTAAACATAGTTTTGTGCTACTTGATCATGCTTCCATGGTGAGGGAAAGTTAGAACTATTATTTTGTTCAGTGATGCAGGAAAAAAAAATAATCAAAAAGCAACTTACTCCGGTATGCAAATAATTCCTCCTTTTGCAAAGCTCAAGAGACCTTTCCTCTACCCAATGCTGGGTGTTCTGAAAACTTTCCTCTGCTGCAGTTGGAATAAATAGCTCTCAAGAAATGTTTCATCACGTGTTTTAGAGGCACAGTTTATAATAGTTTTGTGTTGGAGTCAACAGATGAACTTGAAGGATTGCAGTTCAACCCACTGAACTCTTAACAGCTGTGAAAAGAAAAAGAGTTGGGAATTCAGATTTTACTCTTTCCTAACCAGTTCCACTCTGACTCTTTCAGCTTGTGAATCTGCTCCTTTAACATCCCAGTTGCTAAATCTGACCTCTTACCCTGAGAGCTGCTACATAGAATGGAAAACCTGCAGATTGTTATTCTGTGTTTGTCATAATATATAGAAAAATATACATGTGAATTTTATATTAGACACTACCAACTTATTTACATGTCTGCTGTACAGTCTTGTCTGAAGAGACAGAGGAGGAAACAAGTTATTTCTTTGGTGAGGACTAGTGACAAAGCTTTAGAAAGTGTGTGCAGAACAAAGTGGTGACTTCCAATTCATGCTGCAGCTCCACTTTGCCACAAGGTGAGGGGCTGGGGAGAACCTGGTCCTGAGTCTCGAGTGAGTTTTGGATGGATGGGTGCTGGTGCTGCCTAACTTTGGGCATCAAAGCAGCAGCTGTGGGATCTGGGTTCTCCACATCATCAGTGGGAGGGTGCAGACTCCTCCAGGGAGCAATTTGGAGTTCCTGAAGTTTGCAGCTGCATTTTGCCTCCATAGAAGCAGCTAAGAGTTAATGCTGTGTGCAGGATATTATGCCTAAATAGAGGCCAGGGCCACTGAGTTAATGATGATTGAAGCACAAAGGGATGTTAGCAGTTGCTGGGCAGAGGGAAGCTCTCTGAGCGACTGCTGCACGCTGCTGGGCAGAGCAGGACACCTCGCAGCCCACTGGGGAGCTGGGCTGCAGCCTGGCTTGCAGGGCCCACAGAGTTCCCAGTCATCAGCTCAGTGGTACAGGAGGCTCTGAGACCCCCTTCCAACACGTAAGCAACAGTCCAGGCCATGGGAAGAAGGAGGCCCAGCTTGCACCTTAGGGATTTCATTTCCTTATCCTCTCCATCCCCGTTCTTCACACACAAAGCCCAATTAGTCAGGGCCCACATGTGAATGTCACCCCTTCTGCAAAGCTTCAAGGATGTTTATGTAACAGAACACTCCACTTCCAGAAAGCAGTGGACTGGTGCTGGAGTTTCCCAACGGTAGGTCTGGGGTTTTTTTCCCTGCAGTCACTTGTGGATTCTTTGCATAGACAGCAAATTCTTTTCCAAACTCTGCCCTTACAATCCCTCTGAGGTAAAGGCAGATAGGATTAACTTCTCTTCACATGTAAGAAAAGGCAAGAGAGAGAAGTTAAGCAACTTTAGATGCAGTTGAGCATTCGAGAAAAGACAGGATTGCATCTGTGTTTGGAACCAGCATTTTCCATCATTTCTCTGAAAGACTACAGAAAGAAAGGAAAAAATTACATTAGCCAGATTGCCCTCTCTGCACCTTAAAATAGAGGATCCTCCCTTTAGGATGTTGGTTTTATCTCCCTGTGCATTCCCATGTGATAGCTCAGGAGCTGTTGATGTTGGGCTAACGTCTGCTGGGATTTCATCTGACAAAATCTGTCTGCAGCACCAGCTTGCCAAGTCTGAATTCTTCTTCCCTGTTCCCGACAAATTACCGAGCAGGCAACAAGAGCACATCAACTGTAGGCTAAAGCAGAACCTGGAGCAAGACTCTGGATTTTCTTATTAACTTCAGGGAATATTTACTTCACAGCTTTCTCAGCTCCATGTGGTATCTGCCCTCCCCATTCAGCTCTGGAAATTTGGGGGTTGAAAAATTAAAGACAACGTGTCAGATTTTAGCAGCACCTTGTCATGCAAGACTTTCACAGACTTGTGAGGAAATGCCTTGCATTGTTGGGTCAATGAAAATTGGTTCAGTACAAGGAGAAAGCCTTTCTCTCTGCCCATGAAACCCTCTTGTAAGTTGCTTGATCCTGGGAACAAGACCAAGTAAAGCCTGTCATCAGTGTTACCACTCACCTGGACACAAAGGCACACCCAGGGGCACGGACACCCCAGGGCTCCCAGCAGTGAGCCAGCAGAGCAGGGGCAGACCAGCTCTTCTGTAGGCACCTGCATGGGCAAACAGATTCCTTTGTTTGCTCCAAACCCTCGTGTTCTTCATGTAGGTGAAACTCTGTACAAAATTACCTAGAAGAACTGGAGCACCCAACAGGAACACAGGAAGACTGCTCAGGTACATCCATAGATTTATGCAATTCCCCAAAAGTTTAAATGAAGGGTGGCTGGATTGCATAATTCTGCAGAGTTATGGACGAAAACTCTTTGCAACTATGTTTACTTTGGCTAGCTGATGACAGCTCTTCTCCATCTGTTAGCCCATGGTTCTCAAAAACAGTTTAATTTTAAAAAGGCCTGCAAGGAATTCCTGAGCCTTCTACAGACATGAAGTGGAGGGATAGAAAGACACTGGGGAATAACCACCTGAAAAACATATGCCACTTGTTTATTGATGCCATCAGCCAGCTTTCTCAAGCTGTACTCTGTAGAAACTATATTTTTGTCTAAACACAAGACCTACAAAATTAAAAATTGGAGTTTTAGTTTTGTATTTCAAAATTATATTTGCTGCAAATTATATTGTAAAGCCATTGAACACAGCAAAAAACATGCCTAATTTGAAATAATTTATTTTAAAGTTACTAGCTACTTCTTTTTTGATGTCTCTTTCTTTCTTCCTTTCAGATCAATTCTTTTCCCCAAACTTCAGAGAATTTTCCCTGAAATTTCACTTACACATTTCTTATGCTTTCAGCAATTGCCTCTGACATGTTCCTCTTCACCTTCTTTGCACCCATCCCAAACAAGGCTATAACGTTTAAGAATAATCCTTGTGCTATTACTACCACCTTCCATATCCCCCTTTGGAAAAACATTCAGGCCAATAAAGCAGAGCAACAGCCAGGCACTCCAACAATGAAAAGGTCACAACATAGTTGTTGATGCCAGATTTTTTTTCTCAAGGTCCCTGTCTCCTAGAGAGCCTTTTGTGGCAGCAACCTCCGTCACCAAAGGACGCAAACGTTGAGGCTTGAGGCATCCCACGGGGCAGGAATTCACAACATGGCTTAAGGGATCATATAATGTGAGCCCTTTCTCCTAATAAAAATTTGAGGACAGTCAGAAAACTGAACAAAGACAGAATCTATTATGAAGACAACATGAAACCTCCTTAGAGACCGAGATGACCCTGCAGGCTGCCATGGAGAATATATGCCTAACCCTTCATTACGGGCATAATCCATGCTCTGATGCTGCATTTATCTTTCTTGCCCCAGTTAGTGAGTTGATAAGACTAAAGACACCAAACAACTGTTAAAGAGCCAGCTCCTGTGGGGAGCTGAGCCTGTTTGATGAGTGTTTGCTGACAGTACCACTCTAAAGAGTACCCAAGTATGTGCTTTTTAAGAGTTATCATCTGAAAAAAAATGAAAAGAGAAACAGGAAGCACAGAGGAGTTGGGTTTTTTTTCTTCCTACACATGCATATTTAATGGAAGCAAATGCTTGATAATTTACTGCCAGGGGAAAAAGGAAGGGAGAGTTTTGCCATACAAGTATTATTTTTGATTTAGACCTTCCAGACACTAGATTTGGCAAAGGACAACCAACCAATGGTGATCAAACAGATGATCAATATATTTCACTCACATATATTACTTCAATTAAAGTAAAGTTGGAGCTGCTTTTGACTCCATAAAGGAAGACATGATAAAATAGATGTTTGTGGTCCTGATCTGGTCTTGCATTTAAGGATGTGCCATGGTGAGATGTACACACTGACTTCCAGTCCTGCTGCAAAACACACACCTCACTGAGCACCTGAGCCAAAGCCCCCTGAAGTTACTGGCACTGCCTCTCCTAAAACAAACATCAGCACCTGCTCCTTTCAAGTTCTGTGCAGCTCAGTGAAGCCTGTGAGTGTGTTGGAATAAAAGCTCATTCAAAAGCAGCAATTCATTGCCCCCCAGAGCAGGCAATGAGGGGCAGAAGTAGCACAAGCCACATGCCTCCTCATTATTAAGTGTACTAACAGGATGAAATTTATGACCTTTACTACGTGCTCTTAACACTTCTATGCCTCATCAGTTCAGCCACTTAGGTGAAATTAATCCAATAATAATCTAATTAATCTAATAATACCTACAAATTTCTTGTGCTGGGAGGCACAGCATGGTAGCACAGTGGCAGATCACCACCCAAAGAGGCAACAACCACTGTGTCCACAGGCACAAGGGCTGGGTTGGCATTTGAGACACTGGCACATGGCTCTAGGTTCAGTGTCATTTTCCATCTCTCTCCCTTATTTTTCATACTGCAGAAATAGATGACATTCTTCATAAACTTGACATGAGCAATTTCTAGAGGAAGATGGCAATTTCCTCAGTGTCATCCATAATATACTGTGTTGCCATCTGGATGCCAAATGGGAGTAATGGTCTGATCTGTTATTAACTATAAAAAACTTAGTAAAATGCTACAGCTCTGCCTTGTTGCCTTGCACCCTTCACTAAGGAAAACATGCAAATAAAACTCCAGAAGAAGCATGCATCAGCCTTCTTTCCAACTTCAGAGTTTAGTTTGCTTTAATTTGTATTTTATTTAACCTTCATAGCAGATCCATATTCATGAAACTTGAAATTTCTCGGGCCTTTTCTGCACACAGGGCAGAAAAAAAATAAAATTTAATTAATAGAAGCAAATACAGGGTTTAGCAGCATCTCACAGCCAAGGTGACCATCTGCACTCACAGTCTCAGCTCTAGCAGTGGCAAGAGATTTCCCAGAAGCCACGTCTGGAGTGTGCAATTGCTCTCCAAGCACACGACAAAGATCTGTAAAGGCAAATTGGTTTCAGATTCTGAGAGATGACAAGCAACAGAAAACCTCAATGATATCTGTAATAACAGTTCAGACTAAATTTAGCATTTACTGTAAGCCATGTTTTGTGAGAGTCTTGGAATTTTGAAGAAGCATTCCTCTTCAACCTCTAATCTGAATTTCAGAAAGCTAGGAGTGACTGGAAACAGAGTGCAAACAGGTAACTCTCATGACAGCAATAACCAGAAATTACATTCAAAAATTACAAACTTTTCAGTGGCTAATATGAGAATCTGAGTTCAAAGTCATCACAGCCTCAGTTCTGTTTCCTGTATTTTTGTTACAAAATTATTTTATCAACATAAATTGCCATGTAATAAAATGAAACCTACACTTCACATTACCCTACCCTTTTCTTTTGATGTGACACAGTGAATGTAGTGATGCTTGATTTGAAAATATTTTTTTTTCTTTTTCCTTTACTTTTTCTTCTGCCAAATATACTTATCTGTTGGATGCACTACCTTTAAAAACAAAATTAACTCAAAGCTTACTTTGCTTTTGGAGTCAAATAGTAGATTCAGCTGCTCTGTATAGCTCAGCTGTGTTCAACATTATTTGCTTCTATTTGGATCCAAAACAGCAAGCAAAATACTAACATCTGGATGCCACCAAAAAAAAAAAAAAAAAAAAATTAAGAGCCTTTAAATGTGATTAGCAGTGTTTAGGAGAATCTCAGTGACAAATCCAAACACACAGTTCTTTCTGTTCAGCAAAGAGAGAGTTCTTGCTCTCCCAGCTATGGAAAGGTCCTTATTTAGGTCCATTCATTCTCCCTGAACAGCTTCTAGCTCTAAACTGCTCAGAATCAGCACTTTGATTTACATTAGTGAAGGCTTTCCAACAAAAAAAAATTTGATAAGGAGGTATGTATCAATATTTATAGGGCTTTTGAAAAATTCCTCTGCAAGCAGCATGAAGATCTCAGATTTTTCTTTTTTTTTTTTGTTAATTTTAAGACTTTCTACAACAAGAGAAATTCAGCAATACCAGTAATTGCTAAACATAAGAAATAAAGGGGACAAAACCACTGAAAACATTCAAGTGCTCAACTTGAACCCTCACCTGACTACAGATCATAACTTAAAGATCATTGGAAAAGTTAAGAGCTGCTTGCCCAGTGTAAGGTAGAAAGCTTATGGAGACACTGATGAACATCTAGCTGTCCAGATAAACACAACCAGAGATCAAACAGGAAAACATGCATTCCCTGTGCCAGGAAACATGTTGTTAGCATGGGCTCACAGCAGCTGGGACCCTGCTGCCTCTGTGAGTAGGAGCAGCTACACATCACCTGTCCCCACTTACACAAGCTCATGTCTTACCCCAGGTAATCTCTTCCTCCTCCTCAATTCTGTGGCCTATGGAGAAGCCCAGGCATGGTCATTTTGCTTTAAGCTTTTTAGAAAAAATAATATTTGGAAGACAAGGAGAATAGGGGAGCAGGATCCTCTCCCATGAATTGAACAGGGCAAGGTTCACACACGCAGTGACTTCACTCGCCCGGGTTCCGAGGTGTAACTGTTCTCAAAGTTGATCACACTGCAGAGAATTTGAGAAGAAAAACAAACAGACAAAAATTTAATCATGAGGGAAACCACAGACTGAAATCAAGCAGACAGCTCTTGCTTAGTCCTACTAAGCCACAGCATTGTGGGTTTAATTTTTATACATCAAGGAACTGTAAAGACATCAACATTTAACAATGCAAGCTCTGCCTCAGACATGCCCAGAGCTCCTCCTCCTGAATCCAGCAGGATTTTAGTGAGTGCTAGGAACACAACTGCTAATACAGGGCAGGATATCAGTCTGGCTTCCAGCATGGTCTATGTCTATTTTTCTGCCCTAAGATTAAAATGCCTGCCAGTACTAAGGGGTACTTCATATCAAGTTCTAACACTGCTCTTGAAAACACATCATTCAAAAAAGATTGGAAACAGAGAGGGAGATCATCATGGCATTTACTACAAAAAAAATTCTACCCTTTTAGGAACTCACACCATAGAGTAAAGACTACAACCTGAGTGTCACAGTGATCTTCCATCCTCCCCAGGACAGAAAACACATGCAGGGAGAGATTCACTCTCCTCTCCCAGAAATAGGTGCAGGGCAGAGATTAAAGGAACAGAGAGTGCTATCACAGTAGCACACATCCAGCCCAGCAAAGTGAAAGCACTTGCAAGGCCTTAGAGGAACAACCCACATTTTTTTCATTGTTATTTCTTCCAGTCCTGCAAAATGAGTTCCCAAAGAAAGGAGCATCCCATCCTCTTTTCACAGCCATGTCAGGATAACATCCCAGGTCACTGTGACCTTTGCGCTTGTGAGATTCTCATTTTCACATGAGCACCAGATGTTGAGCCCCCTCCCTCTGATATTCACTCTTCTACAACATCAGGCACTCCTCACCATGTGTGTTTGTAGCACTCCCTCTGAGTTTTGGTTGTGAAACCTCCCCATTTAACTGTAGCTGTTACAGCAAACATCCATTAATTTCAGCTCTCAACCCTGTTGACCTGAATCTTCATGGGATTTCAAATACAGCTTAGATTACATCACTGCTGTTCTCAACAGCAGTCCCCTTTCAAGCTGTAGCAACTAAGATAGCACTTCAGTTTGATCTATTACATCTTGGCATCTGTTGACTGTATTCACTTTTTGGAGCATTCACTTTTTAAAATACTCAGAACAGCTATTTGTATTCTTGTTCCAAAAGTCTGCTTTGGAAACACAACAAAAGGAGCAAAACAGCAATCTGGAGTGTAAAGAGCAACAATAGAAAGAACCCCAGGTGTACAGCAAAGAGGACAGAAGGTATACAAGAGACAGCAACAGCACGTGCATCTTCTCCAAAGGGAGGGGTTCTGCCAGGCAGAGGAAGGAAAGCACTAAGCTGTGATTTCTGAACCTGAGGCTAAGATTTGTTTCTGTGTTTCAGTGTTTTGGTATTAGTCCTCATAGCCAGAGCTGTGAGCATGCAGGGAAAGGGTCCCTAAATGCACAATGTAGAGAATGGGCTGTAGGCAATGCAGGATCATGCCAGCTCTAACAAGACAGGATTTCTTTCTTAGCTGTTAGGAAAACTTTATTTCCTTCAGTTAACACAAGCACTCCTCACCCAGCCTTGTGTGGACAACTGATGGAGTCTGAATAATCTAATCCTCCACTACCAGGACCTTGGCTAATGTAACAGCCCCCTGAACCTTCCCATACCTCCTGCATGAAAGACATTTGGAAGGAGTCCCAAGAGACCTGGGAAAGCCCAAGGAGAAGCCCTCCTGACATCTCCCTCACCATTGCTGTGAGTGCCCACCCTGCAGATCAGGTACACCCAGGGGATTGCACTGGCATCGAACTGAACAAAGTGTGCAGCCCCTGGGAATCACTGCCACATTCCATGCTGGGTCTGTGCCCACACCACCCATGGAAAACTGCCCCTGTGTCATGTGGGGAACAGAAACAGGCTAGAGAGCACACATCCACAGTGCAACAAGGCTGATCAAAGGAATCCAAACTTAATTACCAAATGGATTATTGAAAACCTATACCAAAGAAAAGAAATTTAGCAATAAAACAATGCCTACTCTAGGCAGAGGTGGTTTACTTGCAAATGATAAAAAAAACCCAGAGGGGATGTATTTTTCAAATGCAATCTTTTATATCTCAGTGGGCAGACACAAAAAAATTTTGTGGAAGTAAAGATAACCATTGTTTGATGGAACTGTGCTTTTAGAACTTAGGGAAAAATTCTCTCTTCCTCTCTTGGCTGCTTGTAACATGTGAATAATCAGCCCAAAGTAAACAACATGTGTTCTTGTGTGGTCTTTTCATATGAGGTTGGTATTTCACTTGAAACTAGGAAGTGACAGGAAGTGGGGAGTTCTGCACAGATACAGGAGACCTTGTGCTTTCCCAACAAACTCTGGAAATGCAGTGTGTTTGAAGGAAAAAAATCATTCCTGTTGCTGATGGGAAATGCAAAAAAAATTACATCTAAGCACATTGAATGAATAAATGTTTCTTTGAGTCACATAACTAAAGAATTTTGTGTAGCTTTACTTACAACATTTCCTGACTCTTTCATGAGCATTTCAATGCTCCAGTGCCTCTGAGTACCAGTCAATTCTTTAACTAAAGTGTTAAAGGAGGTCCTGAAAGCAACATAACTGCTGCATTATTTGCAATATAATTCTTGATGCGTGGTGGTTGCTGACATAAATTACCCACCCGGGGAAGAGGAACAGTGCCCTGGCAGACAGAGAGGCTCAGCCCAGCAGGGGCTGTGCTCTCCTTGCAAGGAGTCCATTAGCTGCTTTCTTCAGCAAGGCTCCTGAAAGAATGATGAGTGTTTAACATGCTGCGGCCCATTTTCACATCCACATGGGCTGTGGAACGTTTGTGTTGGTTTTCTGAACCACTGCTGACTCACTCAGCCCCAGCATGCCCCAACTCCTCCCACCATGGCAGGGGATGCACACAAAGCATCAACTCACAGAGTTTTCCAGCTGCCTGCTCCCTTCCCCTGCCCCAAAACCTCTCTCCCACATGACCTATCCATATCCCCAGCCCTCCCTCTGTATGGTTTTGACCTCCATCCTGCCCAGCCATTCAATCCAGCTCAGCCAAAGCCCAGGAGAGGTTTGCTCCCTCCAGGCACCCCGCAGGATTTGGCTGGGTCCCTGTGTCCCACGGGCTCAGCTTCATGCTCTGAGGAGTACAAAGGCAAGAGGACACAGCCTACTCTCATACACAAAATCCTTCCATGCTGAACTGAAAACGCAAACTGGAAGCCATTGCTTTGAATATTGGGACTTGTGTGGTCCTTGCCTTCCTTTCTGGGCTTGTCACCTTCTGAGTTAAGCATCCCACCACCTTCTCCCTCTGTGGCTTGTCACCTTTGATTTCTCCCAGATTATCTCATTTTCAACATCAGTCCTTCAAAAAACAGGTTGCCAAAGCATCTCCTTAAAAGCCCTCTAAAATCAATCTACTATCTTGTAGAGTGGGAGTGAGATAAAAAAAAGATTTTAAATAACACTAAAATACTGTGAAAAATACTCATGTGCACCCAGTACACATCCTTGTACTTGTCTATACCTTCTGTGTCCTTTCTCTGATACTACTGGCTGTAAACACGATGTGTCATATCAAACCAAATTGCTGTGTTTGTGCTGGGGCAGGACTGTGTTTTTCTGGAGCTAAATACCTTCCATTTTCCTGAGCCCTGAAATAGTAATCGCACCCCATGTGTTTGGGAAGCACTCTGGGCTGGGACAGCTCTGCAGGGTTCCAAGTGCTTCCCCAACACCTCCCTTCAAGAAAGAGCTGCCCAAACCAGTTCCTCCCTTCTCCCCAAAAATGAACTCTCTCTGCCAGCTTTCTCTGGGAGTGCAGCTCAGCACCTTGCTCCCCACACCACCAGCACTGGGGCTGGTGCAAGGCACATTCCAGCCATAGCGGCTGTGCTTCCAGCTCCTAACTCTCCTCCTTTTCCTGAAAGTTCACCCACGCTTTAGTCAGATATTTTTATTTTAAATAGTTGCTCATTCGAAAGCAGAGAGGGGTGCATCTATTCTGGAAGGTTCCCTGCTCAGGTCCTTAATAGGATATACCTGGTATATCCTATTAAGATTGGAGCACAGACCAAGAAAATATTATTCTGAATTCATTTGAATTTGTAAATAACAGATTTAAATGAAAGAGTGAATGCAGATTTAACAGCATTAGGATTAGCTAGCAGCATAAGCAAAAAAAGAACCATGAAAAAAACCTAATTTAAAAAAATTTAAAAGCCAGTTCTTTGGGATTAAGGAATTTTGACAATTAAGTGCTATGATTTGCTGCTGAACCAACCAACAAGTCAAAATATGTCATTATTTTTTTCTAAACCCAAGAACTAACAAAAAAACCAAAATATACTCCAATCAATGTTTTGGTCTATTACAAAGACTTTTTTTTTTCTTTTTTTTTTTATTATCAGGATCTGAAGATTACTACATAACACAACTAAAATGTAAACAGCACAAGATTGCCAGTGATGAGCTGTGCCTGTCTTTCTGCAGATTGTGAGATTTTAATGCTGCTTTCGTAAACTAGTGGTCTGCAAGCTGCCTAATCCATCGGTTGCATGTTGAATGCAAGCCTTCCTGCAGGTAGCAGAGACTGCAACTGCTGCAGGCTTGTCTTGGGTTACAGCATGGACTTGAAGCAACTGACTCCTAAAATCACTTACACATATAAGGACACAGAGGATGATAAAAAAATGGACACAGTGCAGGTGTTTTAATGTACCATATAAAAGGGGCTTATAAAAAGGAGGGAGAGGCTGTGAGAAGTTTCAGTTTTACTTTCAGTGAAAGTCTGTTAGACTTTCACACAACCAAATGAACTCACAGGCAGATGCGTATTGACTGAAACATCATGAAGACATTTCTTGCTTTCTTCCTGCCCTTGAAGCTTAAACCTTGGGCCTAAATCTAAACTAACAGGTGAAGAATTTAGGAATATTCTAAAAAAGCCATAAGTAGCTTCCAAATATACTTCAGCTTCCAGTCCTGTGTCTTTCCTGGCCCTCCCACCCAGGGAAAAGAGTTTTCTCTGTGTATGTTGTTTCCCCTTAGGCTGGCAGGGAGGTACTGGTGCTGCCAGGGGGTTCAGCAGGGCAGAAGACCATAGAAGAGATGAAAGATATGGCTTCACAGGTCACTGAAGACCCTGTGGTGAAGGTGTTTGTGTCTCTCACCCTCTCTCTCATCTCCACCTGCTCCACTCCGTGTCTCTCACTGCTTTGCCTCAGGCTCCTTTGGTGCTCACTGGACCCACGTAGAAACTGATTTAATGAGTGATCTGAAAGCCTCACTGGTTTTGTGCTGTGAGAAACTCTGTTGGCTGCTGAAGCTGGCACCTGGCAGATATCAGCAAGAGGGTGGGCTGTGCAGCTGTGAGCTGTGCAGGAGAAAGGAGAAGTGCAGAGAAGAGGGACAGACTTCTGTCTCAGCTGTGAACAAACACTGCTGCCCATGAAACTGCAAGCACAGTCTGAGCAGAAAGGCTGATCCAGGACAGAGCCTTGGATCCTGGAGGGTTTGGTGGTGATGGAATGCAAGACATCTAAATCCTACACTTCACAAAGATAACAAATGTTACATGCTATCACAAATCAACCTCCAGTGTATAGGGTCACTTCTTTCTCTGTATATGAATTAAAAGTGGAAGGTAGTCTCTTCAAGATGTTTTTTGATAATGAGCTGTCAAGCGTTGCTTGGTGGCAGTCCCACACATTAGAAGTTGTATCAGAAGAAAGGACCTTTCCCTGTGTAATATTTGACATGTTAGAATATACACCATATTAATTTCTTTGGCTTTCCCAAGCAAATCATTGGGCTGGCTGATTTTGTCTGCCCACATCTACAGGTCAGGATAGTTACATTTAGATTATGCATGTTGATTTATTTTATGTTATGTGAATACAGAAGTGTTGGAAAATATTTAATTATTTAGGAGAGTGTCCACCCTGCTCCAAGTTTACATGTGAACCTGAAAAGTTCTGTATAAGATCTGTTTTATGTGAAGATATAAAATGTGAAGATTTGCTAAAACTATATACAAAAAAAAAGCCACACATCTAACTAATATTTCCAAGTATCGTGGCTAAAGTTATGTTTCTGAAATTTGCTCACCGATGTGCTTTCCCTTCCAATGAGTGAGACACCAGCCTTTATCTAAGCAGCAGTCTTTGTGGCGTCAGAGGGAATTTTGTCTGCTTTAGAGGATCTTTGCAGAAGCTCTTCATCCCATTTTTGAATGCTACAGCTTTCCAAGACTGTGTTGGGATTCTGATACACTGACTGCTGTCTTTCACAGCCATGACTTCCTGAAATGTCTTTCTCCAAGTCTGTAGCTGTCTGTAGAGAGAAATGAACCAACAGGGAGTGGAGGAAAAAAAACAAAAAAAAAAAGAGAGAAAGAAAGAAATTCACCATTGTAGGATTTTGGTGGTTCTTTTCACCTTTTTTCCAAATTTGATAAAATGTGTTCTGGTTTCTCCTCCCTGGAGGACTTAATGGCTGAAAACCCAGAGCAGGAGAAACCTGGAGAGGTTTGTGGGGCCCCGGTTTGCTTTTTGTAAAGTACTAAAATCTTACTGGCAAAAGAATGAATTTAACCTTACAGGAACTCAGCAGTGCTTTTGGCACTGTCTTCCCTGAGGTCTTTTGGTTACCAAATAAATCAGTGCACACAACAGCAAAAGAGCAAAGTGAAACCCAACCTCTACCTGTGTGTGCAAGCAGCCGGAGGCTCTGCTGATCAGCTTCAGTCACGTCCACAAGGGCTGCAACAGATAAGGCAAGGTTATTTGATAGCCCTACCACAATGTGCTCTCATTAGCTGAGAATGATTCATGAGCTCTGAGAGGACTTCTCCAGCTCTTTATAGTAGCTAAACTCATGCCTGAAGTACACATGAATCCTGGACTCACCTGAAAAGTTATCTTCCTAGTTCCATGCCCTGTGACTCTTCTTGCTACAGTTGCATTCATTATTTTCACTCTTTCTCAGTGCTGGTGTGCCCAGCACAGGACTGGACATAACAACAGGAGGATAGTGGGTGGTGGGAACACACACCTAGGGAATTGCCCCCCTCCACAATTCCCTAGACCTCCTCTCCCAAGTTGGCAGCCCAGGATTCCTTTCTAGATCCTGCTTTCTGAAAGTTCCAAGGAGTGCAGTGATGAACCAGGGAGCCCAATACCCTTCCTGCTGAGGTGCCCACCATCCTGCTGCCCTAAGTGCCTTGCAAAATGGTGAAACAAAAAAAAAAATCAAAAGGATATGTTTTACAGCTCAATAGAATAATTTAATATTTGTAATTGCAAATAGGTACAGAACACCAAGGCTCCCTAGGAAACTCCCAATATTTAACTGGCCTACTTTTCCAGACTTAAAAATTGTATTTGGATTCTGATTTTTGTAGACATTGTGATTTGCAAGTTACTAAAGCAATAAAGCACTTTGTAAGGTTTAATAGGTATATGTAATTACCCCAGGATATAGGAATACTGTAATAAAAAGTCCTTGAAAATCTAGTAGTATAACCATAGGTCCCAACCTACATTCTGCAATAAGCCACAATTCAGATGGGAGTTCATCTACAATGCTGGCATGTCAATAAGGAGAAAAAGGCTCATATAAGTATTTTTCCTTTAACATGTGAACTTCCAGAAGCCAGCAGTTACTGGAATCTATTGTTGCCTGAACTACAAAACCAGCTTATTTGAGAAAAACCTGTTGCAGAATTGTTCATTTCTGGAGGTGGATAGAATATAAATGTATGAGTAAACTTTGTAATACTTGTCTTTTGCTAAAACATACCAAATGTTAGGTTCCCTCACCTGATACAGTGATAGACTGAGGGCATTCTTCTCACAGAGCCAGCAAATTGAGGAAGGTAAAATGAGTCTGAACATTGCCAAGGACTATATAAGACTGTGACAATTAACTGGGATGGGGGAATACATGTAAATACAGTTTGACAGAAAGGAAAATGTTACCAATGTTTCTGTGTTGGAAAAACAAAACACATTGGTAAAACCAGGAACTTTAGTGAGACATTGTGAAAGGCAAACATGGAATTAGGGAAGAAATTATCAAGTGGCAGCAGCAAAATTGGGAAAGTGAAAGACAATTTCGTAACAATAATCAATTGTGCTTTGCTTTGCAGGGAAAAAAATGGTAATTTGGAGGTTGTTGAATGGTTGGAGAGCTGTTTTCCATTGAATGTATATGACTTTTATACCCATTGATTTCTCAGAATCCAAAATCTGCATAGTTATACAAGCTCCTGGACAGATAAATTACCTGCACGAACTGAAGCACTGGTCATTGTCTCTGGAAACCATGGAGAACATGAATATGTGAGAGGTGTATTTAGCACTGTTCTGTGTAAAAGGAGATCTGTGTTTCCTGACTTTGTACTTCAGGGTTTCAGCAGATCATCACCCGCTGCTCAGAAGAACAAGAACATCGTTAGCTGTCACCTCCTGCCGAGAACCACACGCTGCTTCCCTGCTCGCTCTCCTCGTGTGTGTGCATCCCCTGTGCATCCACCGCCTGTGCCTCCACCCCCTGTGCCCCCATCCCCTGTGCATCCATCCCCTGTGCACCCCCTGTGCACCCCCTGTGCATCCACCCCTGTGCCCCCATCCCCT
>VYZP01007379.1:0-87663 GCA_013400635.1 Hypocryptadius cinnamomeus | reverse complement strand
TGCCCCCATCCCCTGTCCATGCAGGAGGGCAGTGCAGCAGGTCCAGCTGGAGCAGCACACCCCTGTGGAGGTGCCTACAGCTTTCCACGTGGAGCCTCAGCGCTCCCGGAGCTCAGCAGGACCTCGCCCGTCCCGGCCCCCGGCACAGCCCCGGTTTGTGCCCTGCCCGGCGGAGCGAGGGCTGTGTCCGGCTGGCCGGGGGGCTCCCAAGCGCGGGGTCGTGTTGACCTCTAGTGGCTGTAGCGGGGACCTTGGGGCGGGTGCAGCCAGCGGGCTCCGGACCAGTCATCCCGCACAGACACCTCTCAACGCATCGCTCATTTCTTTTTTAGGTGGCATAAACTCACATTCTGCATTTAATCTATTGGTGGCTCATGGGGACTTTTTCCCAGAGTGTGTTTGTTTTCCGTACAAGATGTTGCAGCTGTCTGCTCTAGGGCAATGTGTTATAAAAGCCCTAATAAATAGCCCTAATCCATATCTTCATGTTCTCCTTACCCTCCAGGAACTTTCATTCATGATGTGCTCGGGCCCTTTCACATTCATGAGGGGCAGACTTCTACCCTCAGGAGCACCTTGGGAAAGGCTGCTCAGGAAGGAGAACAGGATGTGCCTGAGCTAGGTTCTCCCCAACCATTGCATTAGAAACAGGAATGTGACAATTTGCAATGCATATTTCAGATGTGCACTTATCTTTCAGCCAAGGCCTTGAAAATTTTATTGAGGGAGCACAAATTTCTGACCATCTCACATGCTTCTGTGAAGCAGCTCTTTCTGGAGCATTTTCCCTCTGCAGGAGAAGCCTGTAGTGCTCACTGGTGTTGCTGACAGTACAGGCAGAACCAAGGGATCGCTTGTGATCCTGCGTGGGTGTGACAGCTGTTCTACACAGTGGTGGCCCCAAGGGAGCCAGGAACAGGCTCTGTTCCTGTGTCACAAAGCAGACATCCAGCCTCACTGAAGTCTGTGAAGCCTGTCAGAGGGTGGCAACGTTTATCCCAAACCTTATCTCATAATTTCACCCTAATTGAATCCAACCCTGAGAGCCTCAGTTTGGAAAATGAGAAATGGGCTGTCTCTTACATCTCTAACCAAAAGTGGGCATAAATAATTGATAATAGATCAAATTTGCTGAATTGTATAAAGGAAGTAATCTGTTTTCTTGCCAGCTGTTATGCTGAATAACCAAGAGGTTTTAGTGGAGACAGATGACAATGTTTAACATCAGTCGCTTCATGCACACTGTTCTTATCATTGTTTGTAATTTGAAAATTGTGCTGGGGGCTAGAGGAGATTAACAATACGAAAGTGAGTACCAGGGAAAACAATATAACTCTCTGAAATGGAAGAAAAACAGAATAATGTGTCTGGCACATCACAATAGCCCTGAGGAAGCTTCAGAGCTTCTCCTCCAGCTGGGAGCCTGCCACTGCTTGTGCAGGGTCTGGCAGGGCCTCCAGGGCTGCTGTGCTCTGGTGCATTCCTCACCCTCATCTCTCTTGTAGAGAAACTGCAGTGCCAGCATCGTTATTCTTTCATAGAGAAGGTAGCTCTTCACTGGCCTCCAGATGCTTACAGCTGCAAAATAGCTGAACTACAGATGATATGCCTGATAACTTGTATTCTTTTCAGTTATACCACTTGGCTTTAAATAAATTATTACCTCTTCTCACACTTGAAAAGAGTGAGGTGTAGAAGATCATGACTGCTTGGATAGGGAGATGAGTGTGACACAAATTAATGTCAATGAAGTGAGGAGGCTGTTTCCTCTCTTCTTGTCAGCCTTTTCCTGCAATTAGAAGCTATTTTGTAACTTGCTTTCCATGTGTACTTTGGGAGCTCATGATCTTGAGATGATAGGAATCAAACATTTTCCATGAGCATTATTTGCTTATATTGGATCTCATTTGCAAATTAATGAGCTACATTTAGTTTTTTCTGATCTTAATCTCACCTAACACATTCTTGAGCAAAGAGCTGTTAGTTTTGGGCTTCTATTTATGGTAGTGAGTATCACAGCAGTGTCTTCTGCTTTCACCTCCTGATTCAAGACATCAGCTCAGTGGGTGAAATTCCAGCTCTTAAAAACAAAGGTAAGAGTCCCTTTTGCATGAGATGATTGGATTTCAGTCTTTGGCTTTAACAGCTGCTGTAAAACATTTTATGATACATTAACCTTTCCAGCTCTGTCATTAGACCTCTGAATGGGAGACTCAAGTATGTTTGCTAATTGATAAGCAGACTCTTAAAAGTGCTCAATTGTTAAGAGTGAATTTAAAAAACAAATACAAGAAGGTGATGGCAAATTCAACCAGCTGAAAAGCACATCTTAAGGATGCAGCTGGTTTTGTTTAAACAGGAGGCTAGTAACTAGTGTTGTTCCATCATCAATGATGTGATGTTCTTGCTGCCTTCTGCTGTAAAGAGTTTTGCTCTAATAAATGTCAGAGTTTGTGTTTACATTTTAGAAGGAAAAGAAAAGTGTGATTTTTATTTCTGTGGTCTGATTTTGGCAGACTGCCTTTCTAGTATGCAATTTGAGTTGAAACCAGAAACCTTGAACACTGTAACACTTTTGTTGATTTCTGTTTCCAGTGCTTTTATTGCTTCTTTAACAGGTGTGCATTCAAATGAAAACAATGTTCTTTCAAAGACACAGCTGCTATTTGCAAGAGAAAGCTAAAAGGTATTTGCAGAGAAACCTGTATTTTGTGGTTTTTTATTAACAAAGTCACAGTTCTGGAAAGCTTTGTGGTACTTGTGCTGAATTTCATGTTGCTTCTGAAGCTGTCTTCCTCAAATATGTAGTTATTTAAACTCTGGAAACTGGAAAAGGGGGGAATGGAGCATAATCAGATTAATTTGTGTATATTGTTGGAGTTATATTGTTTGAGATGCTCTGATCAGAGAAACAGGCTAGAGAAATGTCAAGAAATTTGTACATCAGAGGTGTACAACTACTGCTACTGCCTCTTATCTCCCCACTGCTGTGTTTCATGACTGGTATTGCAAAGCACTGATTTAACCAGGAGGAAGCTGTAGTCATCCCTTTGCAAACATTAATATGATTATCTACCCCCCGCAAGCAGCATTGTTATGTATTTGCAACTTGCATGATGAATACTTTTTATGCTGAAAATAATTCTTTCCTAAACTTGATCCAAATCACTTTGGGTCTTTCTAGCTGTGGGATGTTTTATGGGTGAACTGAAACCTCCTCAAAGCATGGAAACAATCACTGTGTAAGTTTGAGCTATACTCCTTTATAATGACACCATTTGGCTGGCTTTAGAGTAGTTTAAATTGTTGCACAAAAATTTGCATTCTCTCTTCTTTTTGAAGTAACAATCTTAGCCTCCTAATCAATGGCTATTAGTATGTTTTGTGTGTAACAGTTCTTTGTGCATAATTATATTCATAAGTATTACATTATTATATTCATAAGTAGATCTTCCCTAGCCTGTAAAAATGTTTCATATTTATTCAGAGCAACAAAACCCACATACTGCTCTTGAACATTACTGAACACATCTCTGTCATCCTCAGCTTGACTCAGCCAATCTTCCTTTTTAAAAAATAATAAAAAGCTATTCTCCTATAGTCTTTTTTTATATCTCAGTTAAATAATGATCTAATAAGGGAAATAATAAGGGAAATAATAAGGGAAAAGGTTGTGCCAGATGACTACTTAATTTGTCAAACTACTCAGAACAAACAAACAAATATTTATTGATTCCTTGCCTGGTCTGTTACATTACATTACAGTGAATCATTTTTTTCTGTGCTTCATTCTCTTTTCTTTATTTCATGAGCAAGGGCTGGAAGAAGTTTTATCTCTGAGCATGGTGCAGTACACAGCCAAAGCAATATTCCCAGCACTTAATGGAAACAGCCAGATGCTTAAATGTCTGCTTGACTGAGGTGGGAACACCGAAGTTCACTTCTTGTCCTTGGAGGGGAAACATTTGGGAAGGAATCCAAAACTAGATGAATTAAATAGCAAATCTCCTCTGGAGAGGCTGTTGGTGTTTCAAGATGGAATTCTGTTGACAGTAACAAAATAATGCATTTTTTTGGTTTTTCTCTTTTTGAACAAAGAAGTTTTCACATTTAATTGGTTCTTTTGCTAGGCAGAGTTCAATTGCAGTGAGACATTTTGTTAATGCAGATGTTTCGTGTTTTGTATATCCATGTCCTTGAAGTGTGGTTGCTATAGCAACAGGCTTAACTATTAAACAGGTTTTAGCCTTCTATCTGCTTCACAGAAATAAGGTAATTAGCTTTTTGCAGCATCTTTAAACATCATGCTAGCTAGTAAAAGAGATGAGTATCACTTATCCCCCTTAGTAAATTAGCTATAGTATATTATTTTTTCCCCAAAGGCATTATCTCTAAAATGGGTCTGTTATTAGTCTGCCTAATTTCTTTCTGTGTGAGAGAGAATGTGGGAAAATAATACTTAATCTACATATACAGTGTGAAAATGTGCAAAAATGATTACATTTCAAAGAGCTCACAACCTGGATAATTCCAAAAACCGAATTCCAACTGTGGCCTTTTAGCATTGAAAGTCTTAGCCAAACTTTGCATCTGCACTTCATAATTCCCTGCTCAGTCTAGCTATCACTGCCATCACAGTGCTCCAAGCCTGTTCAGCAAGAACAGAGTTAGACAAACAGTCTGGTGAAATGGGTACTTTTGAGATTCCCTTTGGATCTGCCTTTCCCTTAAAATTATCTTGAAATTAACTCCTTGCTGCAGTGTGAGCTTTCAGCTCAAAATTTACCTAGCAGAATTATCTGTGGCAGGATCTGGTTGTGGGAGCAATCTCTAAAATCTGTTTTTCCCTTCAAGCACCAGGATACAGGAAGGGGAAGGTGGGGGAGTGAAGGGAGAAACTTTCAATTTCTATTTGCATCAAGGGATGTTCCCCAGACAGGAATAATGCAGCTGTGGAAAGCTTTTGACACAGGTTTCTGCCTGCAGTGATGCTGAGCTCTGTGCAGGAGCTCAGGTGGGGCTGGGCACACTGGGCATGGGGCACAGGGAGCCCTGGGGAAGGACGAGCCCTATCCCTCTGTGTCCCTCTGTAACAGCTCAGGGGAGGACAGCCCAAAGCAGCACCCCTGGACACTCCTGGGTTGGTCCCACATGCAGATGATGGGATGC
Organism: Hypocryptadius cinnamomeus; assembly: GCA_013400635.1. NCBI lineage: Eukaryota > Metazoa > Chordata > Aves > Passeriformes > Zosteropidae > Hypocryptadius > Hypocryptadius cinnamomeus. Next base: position 82,494 of record VYZP01007379.1, on the reverse strand, counting down.
CAGGCACAGGGATAGGGAGAGGAGCTGTGGTGAAATGCAAATTTCAGCTGTCAGAAAATGGCACTGTGAGGTGCTAAGGTCCTTCCTGAAAGCAGCACCTCCTGAGGTATTGCAGCTCCCAGGGCTTCCATCTGACATCCACCTTTCAGAGGCATGGGCTTTCTTCTGGGGTATGGGGTTTTTGTTACGTTTTGGGGTTTTTTAAATTTCTTCTTCCATTGATACACCTGAAAAAGGAAGATGCTGTTCAATGGGAAATAATTACTTGCAGGAGGAACTGAGCTTGTAGTGTAGTGTGTACAACAGATTCTGGTGTAAGACCTTTTGAGACAGCTTTGCTGTTATTCTGTCTCCGAGTGAAGCATTTCACTTCCCCAGCTATGTGGGATTGCAGCATCTTGATACCAAGTCTTGTGACTTAGGGTTTGTCTCTTGTAACCTGGATCCAAAGTCTGACGAATGCAATGAGAGAAATCCTTCACAGTCCTGGGGAGAGCTAGGGAGGTGGGGGGCAGCAGACAGCATGGAGAGGGGAGCAGATTTGGGGGTATAATTTTTTAAATTAAGAAACCTGAGGTTTAATTATTAAATCTCTATTGTCATGATCAGATTAGCAAATTAGGAAAAGCAATGTTGCATTACAATGACATAACTGCTGGTTCAAAGAGAACAGCAAGAGTTGTAGCTGTGTGTGCATTCTAGCATCTTATTTGCCCATGGCACCGTACACAATCGAGCGTACACAAATGATTTGAAATTAAATGTGCGTATTTTTGCACAAGCTAAATTCGTGGGTTTTTTCTGGTACATATGGCCCAGAGCTGCACCAGATATTGATAGTCTTGTTACTAGGTAGTATTCATCTAGTAGGTAGTATTGATCTGCAAGAAATGTAAATGATATTGATGGATTTTAATTAATTATTTTTAATTAATGAACTTTTTTTTTCAATAAACTTCTGTGCTAAGAAGCACTAATAGGGAATCTATGCAGTGCTTGCAGGACTGTATGTTTACTCTCATGGCACAGTGCCTGCAATGTATGTCAGTAATTATGTTACAAAATTAGCAATTTTGCAGAGTTTGAATGGCTATAACTCATTGATTGTCATATGTACCACTCAAATCTGTCTATGGTTAAGCTTTTAATGGCAAGAGTACAATCAGTCTTTAGAGACAATGTACTTGGTTTGAGGGGGAATTGAATCTTGCGTGAAAGAAACAGGGGTTTTTTTTCCTTTTTTCCTTGTCTTAAAAATAGAAATGGAAACCTCAGTCATGCCTTTAATGACTGTCTGCAAATTGATACCATAAATTTGTGAATAGCGTTCTGCCACTTTAAAAAGCAGGCCAGAACTCATATGATATACTTGCACAATATGACCTTTTATTTTTAAAAAGGTAATTTTCAGCTCAGCCTCCAAACCCTGGAGCTTCTGGTTTCAGAACTGTGCAAGATTTGTTTTGCAAATCTCTCTGTTGCCCTCTCGACCCATTGCTTCCCTTGTAGCTCATTTAACACACCGGTGTGGTAGCTGGATGCTGCTTTTTCTCCTCATTAATTGGCCCCTAGAGCTCAGGCCACCCTCCCGAGCTCCCCTGCCTGCTGGGGCCAGCAGCACCGGGCTCCCCTGCATCGCCTCTGCCTTCCCTGGTGATGTGCTGCACATCTTCGCTGGAGCAGCCTGGAAATCACACATGGCAGTGGCACCCCGTGGGTTCTGCAGGGCTCCTGAGAGCCCTGAGGAGCAGCACAGCCGTTCTGGTACCCAAGGCAGCCTTTTCCATCCCACCCTGGTGGGGATGGATGGAGGGATCCGCCAGCTGGAGCAGCAATCCTGCCCAGCTCCCGAGTGCCCTCAGGCTGCACAATCCACCTCCCACCGCTTGTGACGGTGATTCAGCAGGAGCTCGGGTGACTCATTTAGCTGCCGAGGAGATGAAAATCAATTCCTGCTTCGGAGATGACAAACTGCCCTTTCGTGTCACATTAATCTGGGCTGATAAAAACCAGCCCGGAATTGTTAACGCGGCCGCGAGAGGGAGCTCACAAATCCCGGGAATGCCGCAGGGATTTGTCCAAATGACCAACATAAGTGTTTTAATTATGGTTATTAGAAACAGTTGCTTGTTTCTCAATTCAAATCAGTTTATTTTGTCCTTTATCGAGTTGTTTTTTTCCTGAAGTTTTTGGAAGGCGTTAGCAGATTTAACTGTGGAGGCAACCATATTCAGGCTTTATTCGTGATCATTCTGTTTGTTATATTTGGTTAAAATTTAACCAAATTCTGCTCTTAGACAAGAAAAAAAAATCCTATAAAAAACTGAAATGTCAAACATGGCAAATAACTGTGCTCTGTCTCACTTAGCATATGATTGTAACCTTCCTTTCCCTATAATTGGACTATACACATAACTATAGAGGGCTATGTGCAAGGTTACTTCCATTCCTTTTAGCTCATATGGAGCTCCAGAGGAAGGACAGAACTCGAAAGGTCCCAGTCTTTGCCTCCTGTAATGTATTGCAAAACAACTGCCTGGAGAGCACACAGGGGAAAGGCTCTTAGCAGCAAACCCAGCCCCCAGGTGGCAGGCAATAGAGGGATTTTATCCCCAGCCAGCAGGAGCTGCCCATGGGGACGTGACAGGCTGGCCTCAGGTCTGAGTGGCGTTGGAAGCAGGACACAGCAGCAACACAGCTTGTATCCCATGTCACATCACTCAAAGGAACTCCAAACCAACATATATTCTCTAAATTAGAGAATAAAAATAAATTATTATAGCCAATATTTAATCACATCATAAGAAACTGGATAAAAAAACCCAACCAACCAAAACCACGCACTAAACTTTCCAAATAGCAGAGAGAGACTGTGCAGCTGGCATGCTGAAGGGAATAATTTCTCGTAATTACGATTTAAAGCTTGGGAGGATTTTTTGGTGTTTGTGGGGATTTTTTTCCTCCCTCTTTCATTTTTCATGTGCAAGTTAAATGAATGTTTCTCCAACACCATATACATTTCTTGGGGAAACACCATATACATTTCATTGGGGATCTTAGAAAGGAAAAACACTTGAAGGAAAAGAGTGCAGTAATCCTCAACATTTCATGTATGCATGAAGCTCTGGAGCATTTTCAAAGACTTTTTTTGTTTTCAACTTAAGTCTCTAAAAGTCTCTAATTGGCCTCACCCTGACATTACTCCCATCTATGAGTCTGATGCATTTCCCTCTCTGGCACTCCCAGTTTGCTCCTTGCTTGCAGTGCAGCTGAGGAGCTGGCTGGCTTTGAGTGATTCCCAGCATGATGAAGTTCCTCTGACGTCCTGTAAAGAAGGAACCCTCTTGCTGCTATAGATCTATTTATTGAACCATCAGGAAGATGCCTTAAAAGCCTTTATTTCCTCTGGCTGCAGCTTCCACACAAGTCAGCAGGTTCATTAAATAACCATTTCAATGATATACACTTGGGGCTGTATTTCCCCCTATGCTGCCAAGCCAAAGGGATTCTAAACATGCTTTAGTTTGATGTGGCTGAAATGGGATAAAAGAAGGCAGGGTTTCCTTTGGCTGTCAGCAAAGGAAGAGAGGGTGAGTGTTCTGAGAGCTCAGCAGAGCTTGAAAAAGCTGCAGCTAAAAGAGCACTGAGGTTCATCCAGTCCTCTCACATCCCAATGCCTTGAAAAATCCTTGGGCCCAGGCAGAAACCTGCCTTTGTCTTACAGCATGGTGCTTCTGAGACACGATAACTCTCACTGGATATGGGATGTCCCAGTGTCTAGGGACCAGAATAGTCCTTCCTTTTCCATAACTCATGTTGCCTTAGTGAAATCATGGATACAGCTTTTTGCAGCCAGTTCCTGGGGCCCAAACCACTTGCTGCTTCTCCTGCACCTATATGGTGACTTCATGTGCTTGGTCCTTTAGCTGCACCCCAAATCCATCCCCTCCATTAAGCAGATCCCCATGCAGTTTTTCAGTAAGATCTGAGGTATGTACTGGCTGTGTTGGATTCGCTTTCTGCTGTGTAACCTGTACTCCCTTTGCATGAACATTCCAATGAGATTTAGAGGATCCAGGTTGTTGTTTCTTTGTCACTCAGGATTGACTTGTGCTGACTAATGCCTAAGAAATTACATGAACTTTTTACAAAGAAAAATGTGCCATATTGTTGAAATTTTCAATCTTGTTCAAATGTCAGGCAATGTGCTTGCAGAAATCAGCGTTCTCATTTCTTGACTCCTCGACCTTAATAACCAATGGAAATATTGAACCAACCTTTTAAAACTGAGATTACTCATTTAAATCCAATTGGAAAACATGGTGATGGTAAGGACAAAAATGTCAAGGAAGTTGGGGGGCTGAGTTATATTTGCCAGACACATTAGGCTTTGAAATCTACTGATTTCCTGCCAATTATAGGTTTGGAACTGTTTGTGGAGATCAGTTGTGTTGGCCTAGATGTTGCAGGCTGATATGAGCTTTTGTATTTCCTGTGAAATGTGCCATTAGGATGGAACATGTTGTGCTCCTCTGTTTCTGGTTGCTAAGTACCCATTCTTCACAGCTGTACCTTGAGGCAGAAATTTAATAACCCTGTGATGTTTACTGTCTTTCCTACAGAGCTGCAAGATTTCTAGTAATAGGAAGAAATACAGTCAAACAGTGCTTTAACCAGTTGGATAGAGGCATATTATGGGCAGGTTTTCCAGCTGGAGTGGTATGTATGTATGGAAATTAACTCATGCTTGCCAGTTTAGGTGCTGTTCTAGTATTGTGCACTTTTGTAGACAAATATTGTACTGGAAGGAAAGGGTATGACAAAGAAGGAAAAGTAATTTTAAATTCAAAATGGCTGTCTTCCCTGAACTAATACCTTATGTCTCTGAAGATAACTTGCCTTGAAGCTTAAGACCTGGGCAAATATAAATGCTGTTATGTAGTAATATTGAAAAAAAAAAAAAACAAACAAAAAAAACCCAAACCAGTCATCTCTCTGAAAGAAAAAGTCATACCATTCCTATTAAAATGAATGCAAGGGGTCCATGCTGTTGGAGCTGAGGAAAGCCTAAAAGCCAGCTACAATTTATGCTCTGTTTCCTTTTACGAATTCTGTTGACCGCAGCTGTGGTGCTGTGGAATTTAGAGCCTTTACATTGGTGGGGATTTGGCACATCAGAGCAGAAGGTATCTGGTGGTTGCTTGGGGAGATGCAGAGAATATCTGTGTGCTAGACAAAACAGAATCAATTTTGCTTCTGACAAAACAGAACAAGGTTTGCTGGATGAAGTCTTTGCCCTGCTTAATAAGATGCTGATGACTTTGATACCTTTTCCCATCCATGGCAGGGATGTTGGAACAAGATGATTTTTAACCCAAATCATTCTGTATTTCTATGATTCAGTGATTTCTTGGCTAGACAATTATAAAGGTTTTCCTCTCCTTTGGACCTTCATGTATTGCCCTAGTGTTTCTAGTGAGCTTAGCCAAGAAGCCCAGTTGTAAATCTGTTGGAAATCCAGACATATTCACATCTGGAGCTGTCCAAGGACATTCTAGTTTGAGCTTGCCTTTCCCTAGATTCTCATGTGTGAAAAAGCTGCAGTTTATTTCTCCCCTACATATTTGCAGGAACAGCTATTGCTAATCTTCCAAATAAAATTAAATCAGAGCAAGTTTGCACATTTTGATTTGTCTCAAAATCAGCATGACAAAATAGCTCCCTAAAGGAAACAAGAGGGGTTTTTTGTTTTGTTTCTTAAGATTAAACAAGGGAACAAAGGACTGTCTTGCAATGCAGGAATCTCTAAAGGAAGAAGCCCACATTGCCAGAAGGAAGGAGGAAAATGCAGGGATCCAAAGAGAGTGAGACATTTGTTCTTGATAAGCTGTGCATTAAACATTGCTCTCTTCAAGCAGAGTCAGAAACCATGTGTGATATTTGAATTTCAATAGAGTACTCTTTCATTGTTCACCTGTGTTTTGTTTTTCCTCTCAGACCCTTCTCTCTCATCTGAAGAGTATGGGATTTTTTTAAGAAATCTAATAATGAGTTCCCATTCCAGTTGTTATTGAGCACCTCAGATTTATGGGCAACTACATAGGAGCACTGTGTTCCTTCACTTTTTGTGGATAATTAACTGGCTCAACTATATTTGGACTTCTTTCAAACTGCAGAATTATTTACAAGAGTGGTAGATGATCAGGTATTTTCAAAGTTTTGTAATAATGTGCATTTACTGGTAGCAACTAAATTCCTAATTTCCTGGCTGGGTTTGCTCCAGTGTAGGAGCAAATTTTGCTATCCAAAGTGGGATATTGTGGTGAGCATGCAGCTTGTCATCAGCCCTTTATGGAGGGGCTGTGTTCAATACTCAATATATTTTCTAAGAACCCAGTCCTAGGGAAGGTTTGAAAAAGGCTCATCAAAACCTTTTGCAGGGCAGTCCCGTGTCTCAGAGGAGGGGAAATTCATGGTGTCTTTCCTCTCACTGCAAGTTCTTAATCTTAGGAAATCTTTGCAAGAATTTATGATAAATTGAAATGGTCCCACTTTGGGTGATTTGGTGAGATATTTTATATCTCAAAATAGGTGGAGCACTTCCTTTCCTCTGAAACAGTGTCTAAGCCTTAATTGGAAATGAGATTATAATTAAGGTCATCTTTCCCACTCCAGCAATCAAAGCAGCTTTTCAAGCCCTTTTTTAAAGTAATCTATAAAGCTCTTAAAAACTCATAAACACATAAAAGAGTTAAAAATAACTCCTATTGTTTCCCTATTGCTTTTTATCCAGTGCTTGGAATTGCATCCTGTAATCTCCTGAATCTCTGCTCACAAACCCTTCACACAAACGTCCCTTGCACTCTGTTAAAAACACAATCTACTGCTCTACCAACCTATCCTCACACCTTGCTGTATATTAGTTCATCTTCATTACAGTATCTTTAACTGGAATTTGCAGCTGATCTTCGAGGCTTCCCAGCGGAATCAACGACTTTTTCCTTCAAAATAAATTATTTCCCAAAACCTTCCTTCCTTTGCTGGGAATTCAATGCCACCAAAAGTGAAACTGATTTATCAATTAATTTCTTGGTCATTTTGTTTGCAGTTTTTTCCCAAGGTGATCTCTTTTGCTTAATTTACAGATGCAAATGGCAAGCAGGGTGGGCCTATTGTTTATTCTCTGGATGTGTAGGTCTGCAGCTACAGCAGATGTGTGGGTGCTGAGAAGCTCATGTTGTCTTAGGCCACACCTGATATTCAGCATAGGTCTGGGCCAGGGGTTAGAAACTGGGAAAAAAGGAGAAGTCATTTCAGCTGAATAACTCTTTTGTCTTCTCTCTATTTACCTAACTACTGCAAAAGCCAGGCAAATCTACCTTTATAATCCTCTCTTGAAAGAGATGCAAAGAATAAAGATGGGTGTCAGGTTGTGAAGAAAAAGAGCAGTGACTTGGAACAATCCAGCAGTGTTTACCCACTCTGAACAGCAGAGATAAGAACAGAGGTGATAAAGAAACCTAAATCCCACACCAACAGCACAATATTAGAAGGGTGATTAAGATTATGGACCTAAGGGAATGTACATTGCAATAATGAAAGTGGAGTACCTGAGTTTTAGGTTACCTAGGAAAACAGGCAGGTTGGACTGACCTGTGCAGGCATTGATGGGGAAAAGGGGCACAGGCTGATCCCATGGGTGCTGGGATGCTGTGCTGGGATCTGGAACTGGAGCACAGGCTTGCCTGGCATCAGCAATTTTCCTGATGTTAGTAGGGCAACTCTGTGACAAGCAACCAAGCAAGGGCAGCAAAAGCATGCTGCTTTGGAGCCAGGTAAGTTTAGATTTAAATTTGGACTCTTGGTTTGTCTTTTCCCCTAAATTCTACCCCACATCTGCAGAAATGTTTGTATTTAATGAAGCTGTGCAAATTCCAGTGCCAATTGCTGTTTGTCAGCTTCTTGGATCCTATATATAAATGTACACATGCTGTACCCTGGTCAGCCCTATTTATAACTGAGTACTGCTGCTTTGTACTTCAATGTTCATATATGGCAGCCAACTACAATTAACTAATTCATTAACTAACCAGAGAATTTTTACATCTGGTGACATACTTTAGTTTTGCTGTTCAAGGAAGGAGCAACAGAAAACTGTTCAGATTTTTACGGAGGCTGGAGTAAAACTGTTCTGAAAATCTACTTTCCAGCATTTACTATGCCCTTGAAGGATGAATTGAGGCCAGTTGGCAGGCTTTCCTCAACAGAGATGACAAAACTGATAACATTTTATAAGCTCCCACTCCATATTTCTGTTTCTTGTGACTATTCTTAGAAAGCAGAGTTTTTTATGGGTGCTAATTATACCATTAAAATGCCAACTCTTCATGTCTTCTGTAAGAAAATTGCTGTAATGCACACACTCACTAACAGTTCTTTGGATCCCAGTGATATGCTGGTGGGTAGGTGTGACCCACAGTGAGTGAACACTTGCAGTCTGTCTAAATTGAGCAGAACTGACTAAAGCAAAGATGATGCAAGAAGCTTGGCACGCCCTCTTCTCCCTCCCCTGACTGGCCAGGCTTGAGTAAATTCTCAGGACCAAGAGAATATTCCCTGAATGCCCAGTCGTGTCCTGACATGGAAAGGTTGGAGGTCTCCTGTGCTACAGAGCATGTGTACATGCTAGGGCCACAGCTTGAAAGGAAATACCAGGGTTTGTGCTTTCCTCTCTTTTAGAAGGAATTATGCCAGCAAATTTATTGTACTTTGTGCCATCTCTAAAGTCTGGTGCAAAATAACTTCCTAACATTATCAGAAAGGTAGGATGTGCTCCCAGTTCTTAGGATTGTCTCAAATAAGGCATGATGTTTGATGTTTCTAACCTAAATGGTGTTAGGTCCTCAGTTAGAGTCAACTAGTAGTCACCTACTCCTCAGTCCCTGATTTACACTTGCCTGTTAAAAACTACAGATTTTTCTGCAGACCTGTCAAGTAAAATGGGTCATGAAAAAATGTCAGATAAATAACTTAATATGGAACTATGAGTGTATTTTGATAGGCTTGTGACTGAAGCCTTGATTTACAGCCCTGTTTGTGATGCAGACCTTCCCTTCAGATCTGTTTTTTCCATTTCTTATGTAATTCTGTTGTTGTTACTGTGCCTGCAGATGGTCTCCCTTGTTTGAGGAGATGGAAACACACACACACAAATGCTATGTAGTGATGTAATGAGGCTGCTCAGAATAAAGCTATCACCTTCACAAGCCTGGATGATGATTTGGATTGAGACAACAGACCCAGATGCCTGTGAGCTCCATCTTCCAAAACAAAGAGAAGTGTGTGCAAGGTCTCAGGAGGAAAAAGCCTGAAGGTAAGCCCATCACTGAGTACAGAGAGGCCACAAAGCCCCCTGCAAGGGGGCAGGGAGCAGCCTGGTAATGGCAGTATCTGTATCTCTCTGGAGAGCATTTGCCTTTTCTTCCTGAAACAGTCTTGAAATCATGAAGTACAAAAAATCACGATTTGTCCTATTAAACATGTGTGCATCATGGTTACGTGTACTTTATGACCTGATGTCTCTTCCCACATCATGCCTAGAACAACCAGCAGGTCACAGTGGTTGGAGAGGGGTGGAGGAGGACAAGTGTGCAGCCATTTGCTGTGCCAAAGTGGGAGTCAGGCTGTCCTGTGTCTGTCTGCTGGAAGAGCAGCCAGCCTACGCTCCCAACCTGGCTCTGCTTTACATCCAGCCTTCTTTGTGGTTCCTGCTGCAGTGGCAGCTGTGTCTTGTATCAGGCACAGGACAAAGCGTCTGCTGTGAGAGAAACATCGAGAAAGAACAGCATTTTGAAACTCTGTGCTGTTAAAAACTGCTCAGCTGTAATGCAGAAAGGTGCAAAGGGATCCTGTCCTTTAGGATGAAAAGCACAAGGCAGCACAAGGCACAAGGGCAGCCTGGAGAGAAGAAATATTGTCTTTCATTGACGTTTCTGGGTGAGTCATTCCCCCTTGGTCTGACTCAGCACCGAGCGCTGCCACGCTCTCCAGAACATCTCCCAGCTCAAAGCAGCCACTGCCCAAGGGGCAGAGCCCCTGCTGGGTCTGCAGGGCACCCTGGTGGCTCAGAGTGGTGGCTTGGCCAAGCAGCTGTGCCCGGGAGCGTGGGGCAGTGGCTCTGACCCTGACCTCCTTCTGCAGCCGAGCGCTTGGCAAAGTCTTGCTGACATCTGCCTGAAGCCCGGGTTTTCTAGAGTTTGCTTGAAAAGCTTAACAGCAGAATGCCCAAATGAGGCAGGAAAATCGTTCTGTGGTGTGTAAACTTGCTGCTGCTCATTCCAAGTGCTTATCTAGATCTTTCCTATTTGCTGGGAGAGGCTGTCTGCAAACTTCTCCCATCTCCCGAGCAGCAGGAGCGGCTCCAGCTCTTCGGCTCTGCCGTTGCCATGGCTTTGCCCCAGTGTAAATGAGATCACAAACTGGCTACCTGCCACTGCATATGGGTTTTTGTGAGAACTGAATTATGCTTGTCATTGTTTGCTTGGGTGTTTTTTCCCCAGCAAGCCTAAGAGTAGCACTGCTCAGATAATCCTCACCTTGAGGAAGATGTGGTGTTGATGTTTCCTTTAAAAGGGAAAACGAAAGGAACTAAAATGAATTAGAGAACCAAACAGTCCCTAAATTTGGACACCGTGTCTCAGGGTGTATTTTCAGTGGTTTTGTCTTCAGTGACATGTCTAATAACTTTTGTTAGCACTTGGCTAAACAGAGGGCTGGGAGGCACAAGGTCCAAAATCAGCTCTCCAGATCTGCCACCAGTAATCTGGATAGATGGGGGTAAGTGGCTGAATCTTTTGATGCTGATGCTTCCCTTAAAAAAACAAATAAACAACAAAAAAAACCTGTATGTAATTTTTTTACTTTGACTTTTTAGATGGTACTGATGAGGCCCTGATATGGATCTGCAAGAGCCCTCTAGCAGGAATATCTTGGGCAAAAATCTGTCTGTTATCTAAAGTGCTAAGGGTGTGACTGGAGGTAGATGAAGTAGGTGTAGGCACAGTTGCAGGAGACATATTTGATGTGCAATGAAATTTTTCTTTTCCCTTATCCTCCTGACTTAGGTGGCTGGGAATATTTTTCTAAAAAGGACTTTTCCTTTCCATTTTGTTTTGTATAGCACATATATACTGAATGCAGTACATATCATATATGCACAACATCCAGAACTTGTATGCTATGAACTAAATCATTGAACTGTCTGAACAAAAACAACTCCTTTTAAAATGTTGCAATGTCTTCTGAAAAAGTTAAAATTCAAACATATTCCTAAGTGTTGCACCTCAAGAATTCTTTATGTGAGGACATGCCTTCCTGTAAGAGAGCTATTTTTTATTTTCACCATCCTTTTATGGAGGTTTAAATTATCTTGAGTTATTCAATAAAACCCACAAAATTGCTCTTTACACAATTACTCAGAGAGAGTGTTCCATTATGTGACAGTCACACAGCCACATAATATCCCTTTCATCATAACTTTCTGCTGCTTTTTCCCACTAAGTGTCTGAGAAAGGAAGACAAGTTCAAAATATTCCAGTACTCCTGCTGGCCTGGGTGCTGCTGATGCCAAGGGAGAAAGTCTGGGTATTTCTGCATGGTCCAGAGAGGCCTATTTATTAGGATAAATAATGTGGATGTGCCTCACTGCCCTGACCAGGATTCTCTGACCTGCCTTGCTTTCATAATTTCAGAGCATCTGATTTTCTTTCTGTCCTGAGCACTGACTTTCTGATGAGCGTTTTTTCCAGCATTCTCATATGAAAAAGGTGATGATGGTGATGATGCCAAGCATGTGTGACGGACTAAGGACTTGGTGGATTTTGAGGAACACTTACAGGTGTGAGCTTGAGGGACTCAGGTTTGGAGTCTAGTTCTTATGGGTCATGTAATTCTTGGATCAGACTCTTTGGTCTCTCTGTGTCTCAGTTTCCAGCCTACAAAAGGAAGAGATTTCTCCGTTGCAGTGGGGTGCTGTGAGTATAAATGTTAAAAATCATGAAGCACGCAAATTCTATGGTAATGGAGGCTCTATAACAAGGATGGGAAGAGAGCAAGAAATGGTTTTAATATGGTTCAATTTAATTTTTGGAATCTAACAAGTTGAAGCCAAGTCCTTGATGGTAAAAACCGGAAGTTTCACCGATTCCTTGAGAATCAGCCTGGTTGCAAATTTTGCAGATGTTTCTATGATTAGAGCTTCCTGGACATGAGAAGAAGACTTTTTCTGTGTGAGCCTGTGCACAGTGCACCAGCAGTGGGAGGATTTCAGAGCTGGTCTCCTCATCCTGGATTCCTGCTGTGCCTGGTCAATAATGGCTTAGAGATTTATTAAGTCTTGAAAAGACCACAGTAAGGAAAAAAAGGTTGAATGTGTATCTACCTCTGGAAAAAATATGGTATTTTATGATACATCAAAGTTTTCTTCATGGAAAATTATGGTTTTACTTTCTATGTTTGCAGGCTGAATGCTTTTCAGCCTAAGAGCCATTAAAGGGGTGTTGTGCTGATCTGGCTGAATGAATAGTTTAATGATAAACAGTCAAACATGGCAAGAAAATATGAAAAGCTGCAGGTACAGGTCCCCTAGCAGGGCTCTTTGAAGTCAGACTCACTTTTGAAGTGCTGTTAAGGTTTTACTCTCACCTTCCAGAAAGCCTCCTGGCTGGCAAGGAAGATTTTCTCTCTCAGAGCTGCTGGCAGCCTGGCAGGGGGGTGAGGAGGGGATCTGCTCTTCCTTACCTACATCCATGATGTTTGCTTTCTGACTCCTTTCTGCTACTCAGGTTTCCCCTGGAATCCCTGTTAAACTGTTTATTTGGTACTCAGGCTGTGGGGAAAGTGTGAGCCACATGCATGGAAGCTGTAGGTTGCTGTGAATTTTTCTCACACTACTAATGGAAATTCAGTGCTTGAACCCAGTTGTGAAAGCTAATTTGGCTTGATAATTTTGGCAAAAAAGAATGTGTTAAGAGAGCCAAGGTCATCTTGCCTCGTGATGAAGAAGTGTGTGAGGTCTGAAGAGGCAGTGGGGGATCTCTCCTGTCCTGCATGGTGACTTTCAGCCATCTGCTTGTGAGAGTTTGTCCTCTGCAGTGCTGCAACAGGGCACGGGCAAGAGGAATGGGAATGGAGAAAAACTCACCTTGTTCCCCTTGCCCTGGGAAGATACAGCTCCTCACAGCTGCACACTGGGGCAGAAATGCCACTGCTGATACCCTGGGGGCTTGTAAACTTAGAGAACTTAATAGTGATGGAGAAGGAAAAAACAGCATAAAAGGAAAAGTTAGAACTCATAGAAGGGAAAATTATTTTCTCCTGAAAATTTACATGCAAAGCAGGAATTATTCCTTATTTGCACCAAAAATATGAGGAATGAAGTTGTAATGTGTTTTTCTCTTATCAGAATGGAAAACATTTCCAAATGCACTTATAAAGAATGTCACTTATTTATTTATTTATGTTTCTTGGAAGAAAAAGAGGGCAAAACGTTTTTGGGAGGCTGTGATCAGAATAAAGTACTAAGGGTAGGCTTTATGCTGGATCACATTTCCAGGTTTTTTCATTCTGTAGCTAAGCCAGGTGTTTGGAGTTTTCCTGCCTGCAGAAAACCAAGGTCTCTGCTGTCTGTGCCCTGTGCTGCCTTTGTCTGGCTCCCTGCACTGGCACACGTGGCTCTGCAGAGCTCCTTTCCTTTCCTCTCCAGAAACAAAGGCCTGCTGGGGTTCCCTGCTCCACAGAGGAGACCCAGAGGCTGAGCCAGGCTTGAAGGCAGCTCCTCTTTCTTGAATTACTTACCTGAATGGAGCTACCTGAGCATGTGCCAGCTCCTGGGAATTAGGCACTGCCCAGCCTTGGCACCTTACCCTTATTGTTTAGGTGGTGCCTGTTTCTTAGGAGCAATGTTCACTTTTGGCTTTGTTTTAAGAGTGTTCTAAGTCTTGAAACTTTCTCTTTTTGATGTTGGAGGATATGTTATAGTTAGCTTTCAGTAAGTTTGATTTTTTCCATGAACTTTTTATGTGTTATTACTCATAGCAGTGTGTGAGAATACTTGTATGTGTAATGAAAACTGTTTGGCTCCTTTATTTCATTCAATAAACATTCATCTAAGAATTAAGATTTTTGCCTCTATATTTGAGAAACTGACTTCATAAATAGCGGCCTTTGATATAATCAAGTTTTCATATGTCTTCAAGATCAAACATATCAAATAAATCATGTAAGTCTGTATCTTGTTCTCCAGTTGGCTGTTGAATGAATGTGCTAAATCTAAGCCCTCTCAGGGCCAGAGTTTTGGTCAGAGGCATAAACAAATGCTTCCTCATCTAAGAGCAGAAATGTTTGTCACTGGATAAAAGTTAGAAAATATTAAAATGTGAAACCAAACCAGCAAACAAAAACAGAAAAATGTTTTCCTGTATATGTAATTAGACTTCTGCAGATTGTGGAACCCATCAAGATAAAAGTATTTGCTCCCACTGCATAGGACATGCAGGACAAATTGGTTGTTCCCTATTCCCTGCAAGCCAGGCTTGTGAATTCAGGTCAGCTGCCTTGTGTTAATTGTGTCCTGTGCTGAGAGGTGAGCAGGGGAAAGGGATTTGGAGGTGCAGACCTCCTGGGCTCTCCCCAGAGATGATTGTCCCACAGGCAGCAGAGCAGATAATGAAAATCCTGGCAGGGAGGATTGGAAGTGAGAGTGGTGCAGGTCTACCAGTGAGTCATGGTATAGTGCTGGGAGCAGCAGGGTGTTTGCCAGGATGAGTCAGAGAATGGAAGGATAGAGGTACAGGTTCCTGAGACTGGAAGGGGTGGTTAGTGCCTGCCTCAGTACTTGAGATGTGTCCTTGTGCTGGCTGTCCAGAGAGGAGGCAGCTGGGGAAGCTTTGGTTAGGACACTTGTCCTCCCAGGTGGCTGGACAGCAGCAGGCTCCACAGCAGAAGTGGTGTCACTGGCTTTAGCTTGACCTGGACCTGGGCTGAGATGTTTCCCCTTGGTGAGATGTTTCCACTTCAGACTTGCTTTGCAGCATGGGGAGAGCTGACTTGCTCCTGTCTGCAGAGCCAAAGTCAGCAGCTACTTCCCTGAAAGAAGTGGAAAATTCAGAGCAACATGCTGCACGCTTTAGCTGCCTGCCAAAATAAAGCTGTTGGGAACAGAGAGGCACAAGCCTGGAGGAAGGACGATACAGAAGCAATAACAATGCTGTCTCTGATCCTTCACCACTTCTTTTACAGCCTGAATGCTGACTGATTAGGAATTTGAAGTGCTAGCTTTTCTTGCCCACGTTTCTCTTTGCTGTCTCCCCTGTGGTGGTACAGGACTGAGGTGATGCCCCTTGTTTCATGCAGCTCCTGATTTTCTCTTTACAGCATGCCCCTCATCAAAGAGGCAAATACTGATTTTTCTAGCCAGTAAAAGAAATAGAAGTCAAGATATAGCAGAAATGTGTGTCAGGAAGAACCCTAGAACACCTCAGATACCAGTACTCCCCATAGGCTCAGATACATCAAAGACCATTGCCTGCTGGCCAGTGAGGGTCACAAATGATTTTGCAGGATGGGATTGTGCTCAGGATTTTCTTTTACCATGGAGTTCTCAGGGCTGTTTTCAGTGCCCTGAGCTGCTCTACTTGTTCCACTTCAGCAGAGTGACTCCTGGGCCAATACTGAGGTGCTGCAGCTCTCATCCCCTCCCCACTTTCCTCTGGGTTCCTCTTGTCAGCCCCTGTACCCATGGCCACAAACATCAGAAATCATCTTTGTCACTCCAGTGCTCAATGGGTGCAGACTGCTTCCCTTGGCAGAGCTGGGTTCATAAACCAGGCCAAGGGAACTTAATCCAAAGGTGACTTTGAAGTGGTCTCAAACAGTTTCCCAATGCAGCCATTTGCCTCCTGACACACTCCCTGATTCTGCTGGAGAGGTAAGCTGGGGAGACAGGGCCTGAGGTGGCACACAGAGGGTCCAGGGCTGCCTCATCAATGTCTCTGGCTGGAGCTGCTGCTGCTCTCCCTCCCTGTTGCTAAGGAAGGTTTCTATGGCAAAGGCCCACCAAGAAAGTAAGAATTAGAGAGAGTTAATGCTCAAAAAGGATGAGCTTGACATTACGGGCAGCTGGCTTCTACAGGGGAAATAATCTGCTGGAAAGGAAGAGTGGCTGTCTCAGGTGCTGTGCAGAGCAGGAGGTGCAGCTGGTGTGTTTGTCAGTTTGGCTCATTTTAATGGTGGTAGCTTGTGATAAATGCAAACAATTAAATGAAATGCTGGTTGTGAGATATTCTCATTACAGGAGTGTTCTTGCAGGATGATAAGCTGCAAGCTTCAGCCACACTTCAAAAACTCTTGCTGTCCTGTAGATATGTCCCCATCAGCTGGAGTAGAGGCAAATGGGACTTGAACCCCCTGAGTAAAAACACACCAGTCAAAGTGGAACTCTGACTGCACACAAGACATCAAACAATCTTGGCATCCCTAAGGCTTGCCAATACCTCAGAGCATCTTCCTTGGTGGCCTGGAATAGTCCCAGAGTGGTGCTGGTGTGTTTTCTGTTGTGCTGCAGAAGGACTTGTGTCTCATCCCCTGTCCTCTGGGGTGTCAGTGGTACCACCAGTGGTGCCACTGGGCACTGAGTCTGGTGTTTGGAGCACTCCACAGGAGTGGCTTCCCACGCCTGCACAGGTTTGAACACAGAGTATCTCTTCTCAAGAAAGCATTTTCACCCCTGTGCCACTCTGGGAGGCACAGAGCTCCTGCATGTGGGACCATGCCCTGCCAGTAGAGGCAGGTCACTGGGAAAAGGTTACAGAGAACAAAAGGACACCTTTCCTTCTCAGTGGTGGGCATCACATTCACCAGGGGTTTGGTTCATCTGAGGCTGGACCTGTCTGCTGCAATGGTAACTCAGAGCAGGGACACAGTGGCTGATTGACAGATGGGGACATGTGGAGTGGCTGCCTGGGACAGCAGGAGACCAGCCTTGATGCAGGAGGCATCCCCCAGTGCTGCAGCCAGAGCTGCATGGGAGATCAGGCCCCAGGGAGCGTGGTGAGCCCCAGCAGTGTCCATGTGCTGCACTGAAGGCCAGCAGAATGTCTGCTTATCAGATGTTATGTATGGAAAATGAGCAGATCTGGGTTCAGAAACAGGGTTTCATCCAGCTGGATGGCCCTTGCAGGCTGTAGCTAACCTTGTGTAAATGGACCATCACTTACAGTCTCTCACTGAAGTGGGACTTCTGAGACTGAGGATTGCTTCTTGACAGAAGGTATGTGAAATCTCATGCTACTGAAAACACTCTTCCTTCTTCAACTATTTCTCAGTGCTGCTGGTCTCCTGCTTTTAACAAGCTTTAAATTTGCTGGGGGAAAAAGGTATTATAAAATGGTATCTGCTATGTCCTGTGCCTGTAGCCTGCCTGCCCTTCCAGACAGCTCAGGATAAGCTGCCAGAAGTTCCTTTCCTTGGGTGGTACTGCTCTGATTTTCTTTCCTTCTGCAAGCCTATGGATGGTGCTGCTAATTCACTGAAGACATTAACCTGGCCAGAGGCTGTCCCACTCCTTGCTCTTGGAGGCACAGTAAAAAGATTAAACTCTTGAGGTTAAATGAATGACCTGGCAACTCTGCTCAGCACTGCTATCTTGCTCTGTGGTGAATAGATGGTGGCTGGCCTTTATGCAGCTGATTAGAAGAAAGTGGTTAGAGAAAAAGCCTTTCATTAAGGCCAGCTGCTATTTTTGGTCTGTGTGATGACAGAAATACCAGCTTGGCCACTATGCCTGCCCTCCACCCCTCTCCAGCTGGAAGATGGAGGGAGGCAGGGACAAGCAGAGCCACAGTGGTTTTCCCAGCCACCCCCAGAGCCTGCAAGTCCCCCAGACTCTCTGTGATCAGAAACATCCCTGTGGTTGAGCCCCTGGTCCTGCTGCACTGTGCTGGTGTCCCTGCCCTGTGGTGCCAGACTGCACATTTGGGTTTGAAAGCCTTGAATCCCTCTGGTGCTCAGCCCAGTGGTCTCAGCACCATCCTGTAGACCCAGCTCAGGCCCCACACTGCTGTGCTGGGGCAGCATCTCCTTGTCCCAGCTCACTGTGCTGTGAGGGTTGCACTGCAGTGAGCAGTGGCTGGAGGCTGTCCCTGCCAGGGAGCCTGCATCTCCCTGAGCTCACAGGGGAGAGGGGCTGGACCAGCACAAACCTGGCCAAAAGGAGACACCTGCTTCTGCTTTTACTGAAATTTAGGGACAGATGTGCTGTAACTTTAACATTGGCTTTATCAAGGTAAGGCTTGTTCACACTTTAACTTGAAAGCTAAATACACTTCAAAGCTAAACTGACTTTAGCACTTGCACTGCTCAGAGGCTTTCTTTCACACACCTCTTGCACTGCTGCAGAAATAACCACACATTCATGAGCATGGTCTCAGGGGCACAGACCAAGGGCTTCTTCTTTGCTGTGGGGTCAGGAAAGAGAAGTCACACTCATCTCGCATTGCCTCAAAGTTACCTTGCTACAAGATAAATAAATCCTTGTAGAGGAAATAATTTTCTCAAAGTTACAGAAGACTTCCTTAAAACGTGCATCCTACTGATTCCTCATGCTCTTGGATGCTCAGACTTGGAAAGGCTTAAATCAAAGTGGAAAGATTGTTGGTGGGAAGCACTTTGCAGTGTGTTGGTTTTAAGAGGTGCAATAAACCACTCTAATGGTGTGCCAATCCTCCAAACTGCTCCATGGGATGAGGACAGATACTGCATCCATGATCTGGGCTCTGATCTTTCTGACATCTTACCCAGACATGCTTACCACAACTAAGAGTTACAATATTTTAATAGACATTATTCATAATTTAAAGATGTAGCTTAAAGACATTACAGCCTGCTTCCAGAGCTGTGATGTATAAACTGCAGAGGTCTATCCCCCATTAGATATTACTGCAGAAGTGACTTAAACCTCCTCCCTCAGTTAAACAATTCTCTAAATGTCATCACTGTTTACAGTATTAGCAGAGCACTCAGCAATGATGATCTGTGCTCTGACAGCCTGGGAGCCCCTACAAGCAGCAGCAGATTTACACTTTGTTGAAAACCGGCTCATTATCTGCAGCAGCAAAACTCCTCTCATAAATAGTCTGGTGTGCTCAAGCTGCAAATGGAGTTTGTGTAGACTGCAATAAAATCCACTTCCTGAACGCTCTCCTAGGTATTTTAGCTCTGATTTGTTCTCCTTCCACACGGTGAGTGCTCCAGGGCCCAGGTGGCAGCCAGAGGCACTGGTGTGTGGTGCAGGCTGGGCAGCTGCACTGGGATGGGCTCATGGCCACTGGGCTGCTCATGGCTACAGCAGGAGTGTCACAGAGAAAAGGGCTCAGGGTTGTCACAGCAAAGCAGGGCCACTCTCCATCTCCTTAATGGGTCTGCAGCAAACTGGGGGCTCCAGGCACCTCCCAGCAGCCTTGCTTTCAGCTGTTATGGCCAGACTGGGAATATGCCATGCTACATCATGTCCACACACACACAGGAGGTTGTTAACTGCTAAAGCTGCTATTCTCATTACACAAATTGTTCAGATTTCACTATGTCCTTCCCTGGATGTCTGTTCAGAGCACTGAGTTCTTTGGTCTGATTATGTACTAGATGAAACAGTTTTTCCTTCCATCAGCTCTGTGTTTGCTGTTTTTCATGTCATTGATTGCTCGTGTGCTCTGACATGGGAAGGACAGGACCTCCTGATCTGCCTTCTCTCTGTTCTTCCTGACCTGCTGTGCTTCAAGTTTGTTCTTTCTCCTCTGTTGTTTGTCTTCCTTTTCTTTTTTTTTTTTCCCCTCAAGTTCCTGAGCTGGAAAAAAAAAGCAAGCAGAAAAAAAATGCAAGAGGGGGAAGATCACTGCTGTTTACGAGAAGAGCTAAAGTCTCTCTAGCATCAGCCAGAGAGGGGTTTCCTGTGTAATTGAGGTAAACACAATTCATTTGGGAGGGCTCTTTTCCTGTTGGATCCTGAGATCTATTGCTTCTGGTTAGACTTGGCCTCTTCCAGTCTCCAAATGCTGAAACACCCTCCAGTCCCTTCTGTCACGGTGCTTGGGGATCTGCTGCCATGCCTTGTCCTGCAGGGACAGAAGATGGCAGAAAGCACTGTGGCAGTGAGGCTGGTTGGGTACAGCAGGAGCAGCCCATGAGACGTGCTGGAGAGGCAGGATGTGTGGGGCAGTGGGGTGTGACAAGCCCTGTTTCCTGCCCTTCCTCCAAATGACCCCCAGACACTGTGTTGGTGTTCCTCCAGCTCTGGTGCCAGGGAAAATGTTTGGTTCCTGCTGTGTTGGTCAGTGCTCCTGCTAAGGGGTTTCTGTGTGGAGGAGAAGACACAGGTCCCAGCAATCATGCCTGGCTGAGTACCACAGGCATGCTCAAAAGCTCTCAGAGAGCCCCAGGGTGGGAAACCTATGGCCCAAGCAATTCAGAGTGGCATGAGTAGCCCTGGGAAAACAGCTCTAAAAGACAGAGAGAAGCGAGGAACACCTCTGTCTTGCCATTAACACATGAAACAGTCCCTGGTGGTTGCACAGCTCGGGTGCATTACAAATGAAGATCCCTTTGGCTGGTGTGCTGTGCTGGGGAGAGCTGTGACCCCGAGTCCACCTCCCTGAAACACAGTGCTGCACTGGGAATGGCTGGAAATTTTTCCTTGTCCTTTTTTCCTGTGTGCTTGTGAATGTATAGCACCAAAACCTTACAGCAGCTCTCATCCATTTATCAGAAGGAGCTGCTGATAAAGCCAGAATACAGGGAGCCACATTGGATACTTATGGAGAAAGGCTGACCCTTGGCTCCATTGCTTGTAGCACAATGCTTTTCATTCAACAAGGAAGGCACAAACCAGTTATAGTTCAGCTAATCTTACTTATCTTCTTTTAATTAATCCCTTTCAATGGAAGTTCATTTCCACTTGCACAATCAGCCTGGCAAAGGCAGGTACTCCTGCAGGAAGAAATCACCCCAGCAGAAAAATCACTCTTGAGATCAAGCCTGGGAGACATGAGACAAACAAGCAAACCAGATGTACAGAGATAACAAAATAGGAAATTGAAGAACAGTTTATGCTGCTGTCTCTCCTAAGGTGGCTGAGTTGTTTTGCATGTGTGACTAATGTTGCAGAGGCAGCTGCTGCTGCCAACAAGAGCCAGCATGTCATCAGGACTGCTGCAGCACCAGCCTGACTCTGCACATGCTGGAAAACAGCAGGAGATGGAGATGGCTGCTGGGAGCCTCTGAAGTGACCACAGAGGCTGGGTGCTTTCAGCTCTGTTGCTTTCCAGTGAGCCTCCTTTAGGCTGTAACTCCTTAGCTGCATGTGGAGCTGCTCCTGGGGCTGTGTTCTCTCATCAGCTCCCACTGGCAGCTGTAAGTGTCCTGCAACAGCTACACTGGTTTTACTAAAAACTTGAGCAATGTTTCTATTTTAGACATAGGAACATAACAAAATCCTTTCTAGGTTTGTGGAAAGTGTTCGGAACTTAATGCCCAGTTAGGGCAGATTTTAACACAAGATTTAAAAGCTTAGAAACAGCATTAGAAAAGGGAGGGAGCTTTAGAGCTTTGCCTTAGGGGCAGGATATATTTCACAGACATGGTCTCTAAAGACCCATACAAAGTCTGGGAGATACTGATGGCAGTGAAGGACTCCCACTGAGCTCAGAGCAGTCAGATTTTTGCCATTAACTTCTCTGTAGGCATTAACAGAGCACAGCTAGCAATGTGATAATGGACTCTGCTACAGCTCTGCAAAAAGTGAAACCAGAGTGTAGTAAAATTTAATATTTCTCAATAACAGCAAATTCTCTGAATTGTGAAGATGCTATAGATATTGCAGAAACATTTGGTAACTAATTGGCCAGAGTACTTGTGGATACTTTTAGCATTTCCTCTGCTAGAAATGGAACTGAAAAGGCCAAGGCTGATGCAGTTATAATCCCATTTCTGTATTTACTGTGTTATATGACCTCAGGCAAGAGCTGATCAGCCAATTCCTGACTGTGTACATTGCAGAGCATCATCTCTCTCTCAGCCTGCACCTGTCAGACATCTCCTGGGGTCGGTGTGGGCTGCAGCACTGTGTTCAGGTAGACCAACAACAGGCCTGTGTGCCTCCTGGACAGCTGTGGACCCTTTGCAGTAGCCCCCAGATTCCCAGATGCCATTTCCTGATTGCCAGCACAGGCAGACAGGTGCAGGTGGGACGCAGGGAGCCCATGCTGAAATGGGGAGCAGCACTGAGGGTCCCAAGGTGTGGGTGAGAAGAGCTTTTACTCCTGGGGGATGTGGGGGAGCATGGCTGGAAAAGCTGGCTTGGCAGTGCAGAAAGCTCACCCCATGGGTTTGGGCTCATCTTGGGTGTGGCAAAGAAAATCAGCAGTGGAAAAACCTCCAGAAATTTCTGGAAAACCTCCAGCTATCTGTCTTTAAAGGTAACACAGCCTGTTTCCTCTGCTGGCTCACGTTTGCTACACTGCAAACTTGGCATTCTAAAGGCAGGTGAGGAACATGGGGAGCAGTAACTGCACCAGTCTGACAGAGCAGGAGCAGATGTAAAACTGCCCAGGTCAGGGTAGCCCTGGCAAAGGTGCCACCACACTGCTGGGTGCCCTGCTCCAGTGAGAGGGGATTCAGCTCTGGGCTTGGAGGAGCTGATGAAAAGCACCCAGGAAAGGGTGAACCCACCTAAAGGAGTGAACTCCACTAAAGGAGTGAACTCCCCTAAAGGAGTGAGCTCACCTAGAGGAGTGAACTCCCCTAAAGGAGTGAACTCCACTGAAGGGGCCATGGGCAAGAGCAGAGAAGGGGAGGGTTGTGTTCCCCTTTGGTGGACCCAAAGCTCCAGCTGGTTTCTCCTCCAGCCCTGTGAGCGTGCAGGAGATGTTTCACCAGAAAGCCCCTTGGGAATTGCTTCATCTGACAGATACATGGACACACACACACACACAGATCTCCTGCAGGGGCTGTAGCACCAGGTTAGGCTCAAGAACATTCTATGCAGATGCAGTAACCTGACTCTGTGATTCATTTATCTCATGACTCTTTGTTAGCATCAGAGCTGCAGCAATTTCAGGTTTAAGGAAGAACCACCCTGTAAGTAAAAGAATAATTTACATTGAAGTAGCTAATTGGCATCTCAACACTTTAATACATCCACTTACAATTGCATTTGGTGTTAGAGAGTATTATGTGAGGTAGCTAATGACACTGTCTTCCTTCCCCTTTGAGCTTTCTGCAATGGGCAGAAAACCATGCTGCAATAAAAGGGCTGGACTGTAAATTACTTGCTAAATTGAACTGGATTCTTGAAATTAACTTTAAAAGTCAGTTGAACTGCTCTCCCAGCACTGCAAAGCTGAAAATGATATCAAATTCGAAATTACATGTGAAGAAAGCAAACTGGCTAGTTCTGGGGACCAGAACTATGGCTTTTATGTGCTGTTATCAGTAACAGCCCCTGACAGACTTCTCTTGAATGATAACACTTCCATGGGTGGGAGGATACCTTATTCTTGATGCAGGATATTTTGCATCAGGCTGTAGTTGTGTCTCAGCATATTTATATGATATTTAATTCTCCACTAATTCTCTTGCCAGAAGGAATGCAGAAAGCCTCTTTCAGATGCTATTGGCCACAGAAATGCTGAAAAGAAGGTCCTATTTTCTGCTTTCTAGCTTAAGAGAGGAGAATGATATTTTGTTTTCTTGAAACAAGATTTTTTTGTCCTGAAAAATGAAAGTCTCCTTTGAGTAAAGCAGTCTGCAGATCCCTCAACAGGTAAAAACCCTTAGAAGCTAAACAGAAAGTGAATTTTCAGCAGAGAATATAGTTCATTTTATGTTCAGATGATTCTTACCTTCAGTTTGTACTTCATTTTTATAGAAGAGCTTTAAGAACAACTTCAAGACCTGTATAAAAATTTGTGTTGTGTGAAATGCAGTGTTTGGGGTTCAATAATATTTGGATCCATGTAAGTGCTGGAGAAAATGTAACAGGGATAGACTATAAGCATGTCTGTCCTTGCATGGCCCCAGCCAGTACCCGCTGTGCTCCCCAGGCTTGAGGATCAGACTGATGAAGAAAAAAACTTCCAGAGCCTGCCCAAAGACAGTGGCCTGTGGCAGGGGAGGGCAGGGGAGCCCTGCCCAGCACAGCTGGGAGCAGCTCTGTCCCCTGGGAGGGCTCCCCCCTGCACCTCACCCAGGAGGGCTCCCCAGCCAAGGTGCAGGCTTGTCCCGAGGTATCCCAGCTCCTGGGGGCTGCAGGACGCTGGAGAGTTGTGTCCTGCCCATTTACAGAGGTTATAAATGCTCAGTGGTGGGTTTCAAGGAGGTACAAGAGCATTTTCCTGTGGGGCCCCTGGGAATCAGTGCTGGGGCTTCACTGAGACCTTGGACATTTCGTCCTTTGGCTCTCCTCTTACTTGGGTTGGGGAAGGTGGTCCTGCCACAGCTGTGTTCCCACACCCTGTCACCCTCTGCTGCCTGCTGCTCTCTGGGGCACAGGGCAGAGAGGCTCTGCTGGGCAGGGACTGGTGCTCTCCAGAGATCTGGCTGCACGTGGAATTGTCACACACTCAAACAGGACATAGACGGGGA
This sequence comes from Hypocryptadius cinnamomeus, assembly GCA_013400635.1. Taxonomy (NCBI): domain Eukaryota; kingdom Metazoa; phylum Chordata; class Aves; order Passeriformes; family Zosteropidae; genus Hypocryptadius; species Hypocryptadius cinnamomeus. The sequence continues at coordinate 57,804 of VYZP01007379.1, read as the reverse complement.
CATCATTTGTCTCCGTGTAATTATTGGTCTAGATGGCCAAACCTCTGTGCTCAATGAAGGCAGCAGGGCTGCAATAAGTTACCCCAGTACACAATGTGGCTATTTGTAAGGAAAAGCCAACCCCAATGTTTTCTTAGCTTTGCCAAGGCACAGCAGCTTGGAAAGATGAGCTGTTTTAATGTAGATGCCCAGTTTTAGGCAGCCAAATTGTTTCACAGTTCCAAAAGTCATAATATTTTTAGGAGAATAGCATCCCTGGCTTTAGTTTCTTTTGCCAGAAAATGGATAAGTAACAGATGCACTGATGAGCCAAGGCTGGTGCCTTCCTTGTGAGAAAGTCAAGCTGAAAACCTGTCTCCAGCTGCTCCAGTCAGATCTGGTGGCAGAAATGGTCCCACACACCTCATTCCTAACCTGGAAATGTCAAGCAGGGTCTTGCCTGCTCTCCTTCCATATTTTCTCCTGTCTGTAGCAGTAGCTGCACTAAAGCACCTGCTGCTTTGTACATCTCAGTAATCTTTGTTAAAAGGGGGGTAAATCACTGCAGTGCCTGTGCTCACCCAGCAAGGCTTTATAAAGCAGTGCACTCCTTCTTTGGATCTTGAAAGATGTAAAGTAAAAAGGTCAAGCTATAAATCCAACTTTGTACTCATAGGATATGTAGGAGGACAAATAATCATATCTTGTCAGGCAAATGACTCTTTAAATTATTTCCATCTCCACACATAGAAAGTCACAGCTACTGAAATGTACAGCTCAATAGGTAAAATGTGCAGCTAGCCTAGAATTGCAGTACATCTATTTTCAGGTGCCACAAAACACATGTTCATCAAGAAGGCTATTAAAAAATTCATTTCCTAAAGACATCAGCACTAGGCTATCGAGGAGATCAAGTACTGGGTAATGAATTTCACAGGCAGCATAATGTGCACTATAAAAAGGTGAGCTATGAGGCAAAGTCATTTCCACAGGAAAAAGGTGTCTCAATGGTCTTGGCATAGGATAACTATATTCTACTTTATCTCTGCAGTTTGATATGTAAAATATGTTTTTTTAAAAGGTCACTTCCTTTTTATATTTATAGAACAGTCTGCTTTTGGCTGCTTCTTTGGAGAGGTGCTATAGGACAGGAGTTAATTTTAAAAAATACCCAAGCCAAAGGTGAAGTCCCATTTTTTTTTCCACTCTGGATATTTAAGCTGTAGGAGCAGGTCAGCAAGGACTTTATCCACGATAAAATAGATTCAGAATTTATAAAGAAGATGATTAAGCCAGGCTTACTGACTCATGCACTAAGATAACTCAGGAGGATGGTAAATGGAAGAAAAGGAAATTATACAACCTGACTAACAAAAGCCAAGAAAGTAACCACTGAGGTGTCAGCTCAAAGACAGAAGGCTCTCAAAGCCTGAGGTTGCCCAGGGGAATGCTGATCTTCAGGCAGTCTCCAGTCCCATTTTCCCCAGATGATTCCATTATTCTGCAGCATGGCCAGGCTCCCAATTACCATTTATCTTCCCTGTGGCACATGGTGGTAGCAAGTGACAGGGATGGGAGGCCTCCCCAGCCTCATTCATCACCTGGCTTTGGAGAGCACTTCAGCCAGCATCCAGTATTAAGTTAAAAATGTAAATGTTTCCTTTAGCAGGGTTAATGAAATAAAGCTAATCACATTTTCTGGCTGCCTACTTGTGAATCAGATGGATGGGGAAAGGTGTTTGAGCAAGTATTGATTTTACTAAAATTTTCTTGGAAGGTTGTTGTCAAAATATTGTTCCTCAGGAACTTGACCTGCCCGCCACAATTTACCTTGGCATATTTTTTAATATCCAAATTACCCTTTTGTTTTCATATCTGTGCCTGAACAGCTTTTCTGTTTTTCAGAGCTGATGCTCCAGCGTGTCTGGAAGGCTGGTGGGGAGAGCTGAGGGGGATCTGTAAGGAGCATCTTATCTGGAGCCAAGAGATTTGGAGCCTGGTGTGGCTCTGTGCATGAAGCAGTGACCAGCCCCACAGAGGGCACATTGCTCTGACCTGAAAGGGACTTCATGGCCACAGCAGAGCTGAAGAAAAACAGAGTTCTCTGTGGCTTCCCCTGCAAAGTGGTTTGTTTGACTACACAGCAAACCATATGTTTGAGCTGCACATTTGTCACTGTGTCTCCAGGTGTTTGCACTGCTGTCCCTGACTGTCCCCACCTGGGAGGGGGACATGGGGCTGCCAAGGCAGTGCCAAGCACTGCTCTGTCCATGGTGGAGGATTCTGGTTCCTGCTCCACATCTTCTCTGGGCTGGGAATGAGCTTCAGCTTAAAAACAGCCTCGTTACGTGGGATATCACACAATTTCCTGGCACGGAAACAAATAGCACCACGCAGCACAGAGCTGTGTGAAGTTGTTAGATCCACCTGCATTGGGTCAGATATAAATAAGACTGATGCAAAAGGTGTTGCCAAAAGGAGAAGCAAGCAGTAGCTTTGAACTCTTGTGCAGCATCAGAAAAGTGCAGTGTGCTGACTCTAAAATAAGCAAAGGAGAAACAGCATGAAAGAAAACAAAATCAGTGTTTTTGTAATAAGTAAAAAAGTAACAAGTGATAAAGTTTGAGGATTTGGCAGCTTTCCTTTTTTTTTAAGTTTTTTTACAGTTGCGTAATTTTCAACAGTAATTTTTCTTCTGGAATAAAAATATCCATAAACTTTTCCCTGCAGATAAAGGTTCTATGGATGAAATAGCTGCTTTGTCACAGGGAGGAGACTCAGGAGTGCAGAAGACAGAACATCTTGGTATTAGAGCAGCCACTGGCCCCAGCTATTTGTAAAAGTTTGTGCTGCTGTGGTTGTACCAGCTTCAGACCATACACTCTGAGTGAGGAGAGGGCTAGGGTGCTGGAATTTTTAAAATAGGAGTTAGAAAGCCAAAAATACATTTAAACAAAGTTCAGCCTGACTATTTCTTCTAGGAAAGCAAAGTCTGAGGCCATGGGCAAAAGCTCATGAGTTTGCACAGCAACATTTCTCTAGTCTAAATTACCCAGTAGAATATGGTGGTAGTTGCAAACCTACATATAGAATAAAATTTTCCAATCTAGTTTTGTTTGGTTTTTTTTGTTAGCCTCTTTCAGTGTGATAGTCACTATCAAAAACTTTCTACCTCGTTGTATTCATGTTTATAAGAAAAAAAATCAATTGATAGTGTGTTGGATCTGAGTAAATATACCCTTGAAGAAAACAGTTTTCCTGTCAGATTATATCTCCATCCCAGAACTTACTTGCAGGGATTTAACATGTCTCCTGTTGTTATGCTAAATGAATAATAAGCAAGGAACGTTGAGGTTTTCCCCATTTAATGATTTATCTTCGTTTTTACCTTTTTCGGTGTGTGTATATGCTGTTCCTGGCCTGGCTCTTACACACTGAATAGGGGAGTACAAGAAGATCTAAGTGGTTTGTTGTGCTGCTATGACATTTATTAGCAGGTGGCAAAACATGTAGCCATGGTAAAAACGTGTTCTTTGCAGAAATTATATGTTGCATCTCATCCCAGCAATCTCATACCTTCTCTTAGGTCAAAGAGGAGAGAGAAAAGAGGGGATGGGAGGTTTATTTTTGCATTCAGGCTCAAGATATGTACAATGTGAAACTAAATGGTATCTAAAATTTGAGCTAAGAAAAAAGATTCACTTAAAGGAAGTATGATTTTGGAAAGAGTTTTAATAAAGAATGACCATACGTTTCACCTGTAGAGCTCAACAGACAGATGCTGTGCCCTTCCTTTCTGTGTGTTGGCATGAGATTAGGACAAGAGGAAAATAACCCAAAAAGGCTTTCCAAGGTGACCCTGAGCAAAGTTCTGTCAGGGGAGGATCCCACTGTTTCCAGTAGATGAGGTGTCCCAATGGTGGTGAATGCAGAGCAGTAGGAAAATGCCCTGGTGTGGGTGACCCCCTTGAAAAACATGTGCTCAAATTTGCATAAACACTTAGCTCTCATTAAACATTTAAATGGAGTGGCACAAAATGCACCCCACAGCTACACCTGGACGGATTTACTCTAACTTAAGCAAGAAGCCAAACAAACTCAGTGGACCCAGATTTGCTGACAGAATCAGGGAGACACAGAGGTGGTATAAAGCTCATTGTTTCTTCTAGATCCTGTCTTGGATCCTGCTCATCCAGCCCAGAGGACCTGGAGTCTCTGTGGCACTCCCACCAAGGCATTCCATGAGAGCCTGGCTTCTATGCCAGGATAAAGCATGGGGCTCTATTTCAGGCTGATGCCAGGAAGGGTTTTGGGAAGCATATCACTGAGCAGCAATTGTAGGGGCTGGGCTTTTTAAGTTCTCCTTCCCCAGGTGTGTAGGACCTGCCTTGCTCGTGGGCTCCAGGATTTTGTCCTGGCAGAGCTCTGCACGTTGGACCATGCCATTACACAGCAGATCTGCTGGGTGGATGTGGGGAACTTCTGAAATAATTGTACCACAGTTATTCACCAGGATACATTACATTTGGAATCAGAGGTCACTTTCCTTTCTTTACAAGGGAAAACATTTTGAGTGAGCCTGTAATTTTGAGTACACTAATTCCAAGACATTTGCAGATACCAAGTGGTTTCCTGGAATAACAGCCTCTCTCAAGAGAAACGTCAAATGCATTTAATCAGCCACATTTAGAGCTCTGCTACATCTACAAATGAATTATTAATGATCTCAAATGTTTTTGAATGATCCAAAAGTCAGGAATAACATGGCTCTTCAGCTAATCAGCTGTGATTCAGGGCTTCTCCTTTCCACTTTATGCACTAGAGGCTCTGCACCTGCCTGCTGCTGCTAACTGGAGTTCCTGTAGCTCACATTAACCTCTTTGGAGGTGCCTGGGTAGCTGAACAAACACAGAGTGCAGCTGACACCCAGCTGTGTCTGTATGGATTTGTGCAGCACAGAGTAAACAGCCGTGGAGCCTGGGGGAAGGCACAGGATGCTCCAGGGAATGCTGCTCCCACACTGCACATCCCAGAGCTCCTCTGCTCCTGTGATGCCATGTGTGACCTGGCTAATGGGAGATGGGCTGGCTCAGGTGTGTCTGGAGATGCAGGTTTGGATCATTAGTGCTCTCATTAGTAGCAGCAGGAGTGGCAGAGTGAAGCTGTGAGACAAAGCACAGCCCAGGCTGCCTGCGCTCCAGCCTTGGCTCCCCTTTGTCATGTTAAGAAAATCATGGCTTATGTCACTTCTTCTCCAAAACAAGTGTCTTGTAAAGTGCTTTGGGAAACAGTTACAACTGTCACATTACATGCAACTCAACCCCCTTCCACTGCACTGTGGAAATATCCTTTTAGAAGGAAATAATTGCTACAATCTCATTTCTCCAGTAGAGGTAATTTGGTTACATTAATTTTTGAATCAACAAGTGTTCTCATTTAAGAGCTCCAGCTGACAAAATAATGGAATCATCAAGAGGCAGATGTAAACAAAGCACTTGCAGTAGCATATGAATTAATGAAAAAAACAAAACAGCACTTACTCTTATGGGTACTAATAAATGAATTCTAGGGTATGTACAAAGAAGAACTACCTCAGATCCTGAGGAATCTGTTCAGTAGATTGATGTATTAGGATCAGATACAGAATTTCTGTTCAATCTGCGTGTTGGGGAGGAATTAAATATGAGGACACAATGCAGCAAGTTTTAGGAGGAAGACTTGAGCAGAAACATTTTCTTTGCTGGACAAAAGCCACTGACACGGAGTATAAACCAGCTGCATCTGGGATGCTGTCAAATCATAACACAAAAGGAGAATTAAAAATCTGTTCCTCACTTTGCCTGAGCAAAAATTGCAGGGTGGTCACTTTATTTTGTATATAATTATAGTAATAAGCTTGATAGTGTATCTGTTATGGATTATGCATTCTGTGTGCATTATTAACAACATGACTGTTTGTCCCACTGCACCCATAAGGAAAACACAAACCACAGACAAATGAAAGCAGAAGCAGCCATGGCTATTAAGAACAATTAAGTACTACACAGCCTCTCTGCAGGGAGAGGCTCTGGAGTGGTTTAATGGAGCAGATCTGATGATGGGATGTACATTTGGATAATGCTGTCTTGCATATTCAGGTATAACTATTGCTCTGCTGCAGGAGCCCAGGTTGCATAGCAAGAGGCAGCTATAGCTACCAGGAGAGTGCTGCCTATTTAATATTTTCTCATTTCATATAATTCCAATATAGAGTTGGAAATGAGTTTGTTAGAAATAAAGCTCTTCATAGGGAGATTAGTTGTCTGCTTTCTGTGGCTTGAAGAGGGAAAAGTACTGATGTAACTTAGCTTGAAATCAGCCTGACACTTCCATATAGTTCTGTTAGGCAAAGTTCTGTTATTCCAAGCACACCCCCCTTTTCTTATTTGTGAAGATGAACCACAAAGTCCCTAATGGCTTGCACACACTGTGAGTGAGGTGTTTTTCTAAAAAGTGATGCAGTTACTCAGTCCAAGATTAGGATTTTCCAAAGCTTATTTTCTCTTCCACACAGTGTCTGACAGCATCTGTCCTTTTGTGCATAGGTTTGTACTACTGGTTTCTCAGATTCAAAATCATTCTGGTATCCAAAACTGTCACTGAGCTCTCCCTGAGTAAGAGCCTGGAGGCAGTCAAACAGCTCCCCAGGGCTTTGGTCAGCTCAGGAGCCTGGGTAGCCCAGGGCAAGGGAGTGCTGCAGGCTATGCCAGGAGGGGAATGACACTGAGGGACTCCCACCTGTCATGTGTCACCACATGTGACATCTCTTCCAGGTCCTACACATGCCTGGAAAGTCAGACATTTTATTGTCTGGTGTGCATTCAAGGAACAATAGCTGGAACAGGGGCTGAGCTCCTGTCAGCTGTGAATGCTCAGGGTAATGGCGACCCTGAAGATGAAATTTTATTTCTGCAGCCTTTGTACTTCATTAGACATTGTCTTGCCAAAAATCATCCCCACCCCACTTAGCCCAGATGAGCTGCTGCAGAATACCACAGGGAAAACCACTTTTAAATGATAATCCTGGAAATGAGCTGTCCTAGTGAAAACCACCTCTGACTCACAGAGTTATGCAAGCACATTTCCTTCTGTAAAAGAGCCAGAACCTTTCCAGACCACCTACTGCAGGTCATAACAGGAGCTCAAGAGACGTTTCGAGTGTCCAGATAGTGTGCTGAATAGTAAAGGCTTTCTGTGTATTTATGAGACATGTAATGGTCATTTCATGGAGAAGAAAATAATATTTTTATCAGACAAACCAATGCTGCTCCCCACAGGGGAGTTCCCTGCCTGCCTTTCCTTGGAGCCTGCCTCTTTCTTTGTGGTTGTCATCATGAGAGATGGAGGGGCACTCATCTGCAGAGGTTCCCAGAGCTCACCTAGGAAGGTTCCATTTTGGTTTTATTCAGAGCTTCATCATCAAGCCTGTCTCAGCTGGACAGATCATTTATGTTCCTCCTGCTGCCAATAGGTACTGATACACCTCTTAATTATGTGAGGCCAGATTTTCAGTTGTAGGTAATGCAGTTATTACACTGATTGACTTCAGCAAGCTCTTTAGGTACCCCCTGCCCTTACAGGTAACACCAGCTGATGTTCCTATGGCCCAGAAAACCACAAGTTTATGCTTACAAGTTAATTTGTAGGAAAAAGTAATATATTTCAGAAGAGTCATCTGTAGAAGTAAAAATATGTTTCCAATTAGTATGGCTTTATCAACTGTCACAAAGAAACAAAGTCGATTGTCCAGAAATAATTTATTCATCAACAATAAAACACTGAATAGAAAAAGCCTTGTAAATAAAACTATATATATATATCTATAATGCTTTATTTTTTATTTGATACTGCACAAAAACCACTACAGACAGTAACAAAATAATCCAATTAATCTTAAAAATTTCAAATTATAATTGTCACTCTTCATTTATCATGTTTTATTAACAATGCAAAGGTCATTTGTTTACATGTTATACTTTTACTTGATATCATTAAATTGTTTCTTAAAACACTTGAAGCAATTTGTTGTTTGCCCCATAATTTATAACATATAAGTATATCAATAAACAATATAACAGCTCTGAGAAAGATATGCAGACTATTCAATGGTAAATAGTCTACCATAGGTTGTTTAGTGTGAGAGCAGGAATAAATCACAACTCAATCGGGACAGAAGTCAACACATTGAAGAGAAATAATACTTGGGGAACAATTACATGTTTTCCATTGCTCGCTTGGTGATGTGATCTCTTTCAAGCTCTGATTTCTCCTGTTTTAGATACTCCAGCACCTTTGACAGCATATCCTCATCCAGGTACTGCCTGCTTTGTGCGTCATCAGCCTCCCCAGCCATGGAGAGCCTTTTGCTCAGCGAAGCCAACTTGGCAGCCTCCTGTGGTCCCAGCTGGTTTAGGTGCTCTCGGATGGCCTGCTCCAGGTGCTCCTCTTCCTGCAGGTTGCTCTCCGAGGTTGCAGCCGGGACTCGTTTCATCTGGTTGGTATTGATCACCTCAGGGTATTTTGCCAGCACCTTTGCCAAGTAATCAGCCAGCTCTTCATCCTTCTCATTCAGTTTCTCGTACTCCGTTTGTCGCCTTTCCAAGTCATTCAGCCAGGCAGCTTTAGGGAACAGGTGTCCTTTCAATCTTCTGGGAATGTAAGACAGTCTTGGCAAATCATTTTCTTGATTAAGACGATTCAGTAAGTAGGAGGGATTCTGATTAGCTAAATTGTCATTTCCCAGAAGGCTGACAATATCTTCAATATTGAGGTCTTCAGGTAGATTTTCTGGAAAAAGAGCCTGCTTCATGTACCCATTTTTAGAGTTTATATTATTTTTAAATATATCACTCTGTCCTAGATTGGTTTCAGTTATCTCGTCGAGGTCTTCTGGGAATTCCATTTCCTGCTCAGCTTCCAACCTTTCGCTCTGAAGCTGCTTTTTTTCTCCAGCTTTCAGCATGTCTATTAAATCCTCAGGAGGAATTTGCAAATTCCTTGAGATTTCTATCAGCTGAGCTATAGCCTGAGGATCAAGTTGTTTATCCAAAAACATGGATGCTCTTTTTTCCTCAAGTTCTCCTCCAGTCCTTAATTTCCTATTCCCAGCACTACCCATCAGCCTCTTCAGGTAATAATTCATTAGTTTTGAAACATCCTCTGACACTTGATCTTTATTTTCTCTTCTTATTTCATCCTCAAGGAAGCTGAGTTTTCCTGATCTTTTCATTTCGTCGTCAATCTCCTCTTCGTGTTTATCAATTTCCTCTTTGCTGTCTTTTATCTCTTCCTGGGTTTGGCTTTCCACTTTCTCCTCTATGGGATTCCAATCTTCTCCTCCAACCACATCTTCATAGGCGATGTTATTCACTTTATACACATCATCTTCATCTTCTGTATACAATTTCTGGTCCTCATCCAGCCTTTCTTTCTTGTGGTTGCTGGGTCCTGCCATCTTGCCCAGCTCCTGGAACACCGACTCCAGCGTGGCAAGGCTCTGGGGGGTGTACTGCTCTTCCACGATTTCGTTGGTACGCTTGAAGGGACTGTCTCTTGAGCTGTCTTCATAGTGCCCAAGCGGCATCTTGAGGTACTTCTGCCACCTCTCAGGCCACTTGTAAGCCTCGTAATCATCAGCTACCCCAGCTGGAAAGTTGTTATCTGAACTCAGACCGTAAGGTTTATTCTCCTTTGGGCCAGCTTTTGACTCCTTCTCGGCTTGCCGCAAGGCTTCCAGCATTACCTTAACCCACTGGGACTCATCTTCAGTCAAAGAGTCCCGCACACCCTCCGGGAGGTGCAGCTGGTCCTTGCTTTCTCTCTGTGGGAGGAGGAACGGGACACTTTGATAAGAGTTGTAATCAGGGCTGCTTTCTCCCTTGTTGGTTTGCTTGCGAAGGTCCTCTATGTATTCCAGGGCTTTGATCATATCGGGATTTGGGAGCCTTTGTAAGTTTTTCATTGCATAGTCTGGATCTTTCTGAAGCAGCTGGTGCTGCTGGAAGGAGGCTGCATCAACCCAATAGATTAGGACAAAGAAAAAGGTGAGAGCACAGGCTGCTCCAGGCTGGAAGGTTTTAGTTTCTGCCATGTTTAAAATATTTCCTTTAAATAAAGAAGAAGAAGAAAAAGAAGCTGTTAACACATGGAGACAGGCTTAGGAAACAGAGCTATGCAAGACATTTCTTATCTCTATGCTCCATGTACTTTATGAACATTAATTGTCCATGGCAGCACCAAAGTACAAAATACCAATCCTATATAACTCATGAAATGCCCATAGACACACCTAGATGTCATTTTGATCATGAGAACAAAGACCCTAAATGACAAAATTGGTGTATCCATACATTTAAATGCTGCTCAAAATACTAATATTAAAACTACAGACAGAAATATTTCGTGAGATTGCTCCATAGAGCATCTAATTTCATGCCAGGATGATACTGCTGAATGGTGCTAAACTGCAATAAAATTAATGTGATGATGTGAACATGACATATAAAATTACTTGCAAGTTTATTTCTGTCAGCATTGATAGTACTGAAGCTATTATTTCCTTTATTTTGCTATTTCATTTTTAAAAATTATTTGTATTATAAGGGAATATCAGTTAATGACTCTATGATTCATCTTCCTAGGGCAATGATCTCTTTTATGAGAGGAAAAAATATAATTTATCCTAAAGGTATAAAATAATTTTACTGAATCCTTGAAAGCCCATCTTGGAAATGAGCTCGAGTAGGTAGGTTCTGAGTGGTGATTTCATTCATTTGCTTATTCATTCACTCCAGCAGAAATTGAATCAGGTCCCAGGACAGGCAGAAACATGACCACTGGCAAATTTGGTTAGAATAGATCAGTAGAATCCCATATCTGCCTGGCTTACACCAGACAAAAATAAACTCTGGAACAGAACTGGGAAAAATACGCCTCTGACGGAATTAAGATGATTACAGCATCCCTGTGCACGAGGATACAGCTGCAAAAGCCCAGCCTTGCAGGGAGCTGGGCACCCTCCACACAGCACAGGGGGAAATTGCCATCAGTCATTCCCCAGACACACTCAGGCACTGGCACACTGGGGCCACGGGACAGACTAGACTTTTCTGACCCAGTTACATTAACAAATAAAGTACAGTCATGAGAAAGGAATGATAAAGATATCAACTGCTTTGGTTAATTGACCTATTTTGGTTCCTTTGGTTTTTGGCTTGGTAAAAGCATCCTGTTGAGACTCTGGTGGTTCATGAGAGCCTGAAAGAGCTGTGTACACCCGTGTTTACCCACTGCTGGAAGCAGAAAGTGAGCATGAATACATTCCTTTCAGCTCACTTGTAGATTTTTCCACTCCATTTTTGTCCTTAACATAATGTGACTTAACTAAATAATTAAAGCACTATCAGTTCAGAGAGCTGCTTATTTTTCCCCCTTCAGTATGCATGAGCAGGCTAACAGACACAATAGCAAACAATTTCCCCAAACATTTCTGACTTCAAGCCTGGATACATTTGAGCATTGATTTCACAAATGATTAGTTCAACAGCTAATTAGACAGTCCCACCCTCTGGATCTGAGTTTGCCCTGAGCCAAAGCCAACACATTGCTTCCTTTTTTGTCAGGCATTAGCCCTGTACATAAATGTATATATCCATTTAAAAACAAACAAAACAAACAAAAAACCCCAAACAACCAAACATCATCTAATTTTCTATTTCTGTAGCAAATAAGTGAAATTAAGGCTTTCTTTTTCAGCAGAGACTAGTTATTAACAGAGTTCATTTGATCAGCACAAGAGAAACTGTCCCTTCCAAGGGATGGGGGAAGGGAGAGTCATTCTATAATCGTCTGCCAAGCACCTCCCACTCACAAAGACCAGGAACTCACCCTCCTTTGCTGCACACAATTTGGATTGTTACAGCCTTTGCAAGAGCTGTCAGCATCCCACTGAAATCAAAATGTGTGCAGCCAGGCAAAGTTTACTTTAGTGTTCCACAAGGATGTTGCTCAATTGGGTATTTCCTTTGCAGGAATAACAGATCATTGGCTCCTCTCTCCATATTTTGTGTGCATTTGCCTCTAGGTCAATTTTTACTTCTAATTTATCGGTAGATGATATTTGAAAGCCTTGTCAAACAGATTTGGGCATGATATCTTTTACAAGCTATGAGTTCGGGTTGTAAATCTTGTCATTAAATATACTGCGCTATCCAAGGTAAGAGGATTCCTCCCCAGTCTTTCAGACTTTAATTCCACATTTGTTGTTAAAACAGGACATTTTAGCCTATCTTTAGGAAATATTGTAAACATTCTCTCCTGTGCCTCTCAAAGGACAATATGCTAAAACAGCTCTTTTGTCTTCAGATCAATAACTGTGAAGCCAGCCTAGATGGAGAGCATATTTTCTCCTCTATTAGAACCTAACAAACAGGAAAATCATCTTTTAGCCAACAAATGAAGATGAAGAACTCCTCTTTAAAAAATGAGGCAACCATGATCAAAATTTAACACATACGAAGGCAATACAGACTGAAAAAAAGTTGTCTAAAAAACAGACACAGAAAATATCTTCTTTCTGGGATGTTTCCATGGTAGCAGTAATTTTCTCTCTCATTCTCCTGGCATTGTTTCTGATGTGACTCTAATGTTTCCAGTGAAATTAAGCTATGAAAACTCATAGGTTTTTCCTATGGATGTGTCCCTGTTCTGACAGACTTAGGTGAAACATAAGAGCAGTTTTCCATAGGGGAAAATAAATACATCATGCACTATTCCTCCCATTTCTTTTTTGCAGTAAATAACACGACTGCAGCAAATTTGCCTTGTTTAAAGGCATCTCTAACCCTTTACCCTGTGGAAGGAACAGAAAACACAAACAAAACAGCAGCGAAGGGTAAAATCCCAACCCCCCGGCAGTCCTAGTGAATATAAGGACTGTTTGCATGCGGATCCATCTGGGAAGTGACTCGGAGGGTGTTTGCATCCGAGGGAACCCCCCGCCCATCCACTGAGCGCGGTGTCGGCGAGTCGGCACGGCTGAGTGCCGCCGCTCCCGGAGCGCTCCGCTCCCGCCTGAGCCCCGGCCGGCGCCGGCAGCACCCGGACACAACGGCTATGCATCATACACACATACATACCTACGTTCTTATATGTATAGTGATAGGGGCGCATTTTATAGAGATGTGTTCCCCTGCAAGCCCCAGCCCCGGCACCACCGGCTCTCGGTGCGACTTCACCGCTCTCTCGGTGTCGGATCCTCCTGCGCAGCCCTGAGGCTCCGCGCTNAAAAGGCACAAGGAGAGAAAAGCAAGGCAAGGAAGAAAGGGGGAATGGGAAAAAAGGTTTAAAAATCAAAAAGAAAAAGGCAGACGTGATACAGCCAGTGCCTTCTGCTTCTTAGGCTGGGAGGAAGGTCTTGATAAACCCGACCTACACCTCGGGGAGTGGGTGCAGACCAAACCAGCAGCAGGACGCACACCCAGAGCTGTGCGGCAGGAGCGAAGCGGGGGACACGCAGGGGCTGCAGGTGGGTGTGAGCCCAGCTGTGAGGATGACTCTGCACCCCAGGGTCAGTGTGTGTGTGCCTGGCTGTGCCCATACCTTGGCAGGAGACAGCCTTTCAACAGCTGTGGCCAGCAGGGTTTTTTTATTTTTTCTCTTTAGTTCGTTGACTGAGCTACTGTGGCACATTTCTGGCTTTGTCACAGGGCAGGGATAGTTCATGGCCTTGTCATCAGGTGTAGGAGGCCCTGGAGCTCTGGACCTACTAGAGATGGGTGCTCCTGAGAGAAGGGGCTGAGGGGGAAGGACACCCCTCCATTGTTTGTCTGAGGTAGATGGAAAAACTGAAGCACATTGGGGAAATACAAGGCAGAATGTTCCTCCTGCTCCAGCAGCCCCCATCCCAGCCTGTGTGCCCTGGCTGTAGTGGCTGTGGCATGGGACAGGGGCCAGGCTGGCACTCCTCTGGATGGGGATGGAGCCAGAGAGGGACTACCCATCCCTGGGGCACTGCCAGGCGCTGCTGGAAAGGCCCTCAAGGTTTCACCTCCATTCTCAGCACTTAAAAAGGTCAGCACTTGCACACCTGGATCAGTGGGGTGAGTACATACCACCATGCCACAAATCACAAAACACAAGGTGTAACACATGGCTTCAGCTGATAGCTCAGAGTTTTAGCTTGTTCCTTCTGCTTCCTTTCTATTACAGAAAGGTTGTTTTGCTTTGGCTTTTAAATAAGGATTCCTTTTCCCCAAAAATAAATCTTTCCTGACAATTCTGACCTTTTACAGCACAAAATGCAAAAAAACCTAGGATGAATGTACCTTCCAAGCCAATAAACATTACAAAATTAAATTATTGTAAGAACAGTAAGCTAGAAATAATTGCAGCCATGAACAGACAACAAGAAAATCCTGGCTGCATTTGCTGTAGCTGACATGGAGATCTGGAAATAGAGCTCTTGTTTCACCTCACGTAGTTTTGTGAGTAAAATACAGTACCAGTTTTTGAGCTGAAACTCTTCAGCAGCAGCTTTATTCTGGCCCCAGATCTCATCCAACACACACACTTTCATTTCCAGACCCAGGAAGAAAAGAGCCCAAAAAATACTGCATTAGGGCCCATAATAACAGCCCTGAGGAAGGGAAACAAAGGCTTTGCTGCAGTAAGCTGAGGGCAAGGTCCAAGTGCCCTCTGAGCAGCTGGGAACTGTATTGCTGACCACCACATCCCCTTCAGCAGGGCTCTGAATGCTCACAAAACGCAGCTCTGCAGACACTGCTGCCACTGATACACCTCAGTCCATGGACAGAATACTCAATGTAATCAAAACCAACAAACAAAATAATAACAAAAAACACCCAGCACAAAATTACTCAATTCAAACTTTCAGGAATTTTCTTGTGCTTCTGCAGGTGCTTCCAACAGGCTCTTGTGCATTCTCTCACCAAATGACTAATACTTATGGAGCAAATCCTTTCCCATGAAATCATCCTGTCGAACCCCATCCATCTATCCCTGATCTCCTGCATTAGAGCACATTTCAGACAACCCAAATTATTTGGCACATCAGCAAGATTCCATCCTCCTTCACCACTCACCTCAGATTTACAGCATATAAAGTCAGCCAGACACTTGGCTTAGGTCTCTGCTGCGGCTATTCTGGGTTCAGTGGATAAAATTTTCCAAAAGCTCTCTACAATCCATCTGTCAATTTTACTCCATATCAAAAAGTGTTGCCTGGACTTTGTGCTTACGATGGATTGCATCCACGCAGCCCTATAAGGAGGGCCTTACTGAATGTACTTTTTTTGGTCATATTGAATGTACAGCATTCTTTTCCTCAGAATGAGTCATGCAACTGAAAATTGGATCTGTTCTGTCATCAGAAGTTCCATGGCATTTTATACAAGAGTAAGATCACATCACAGCATCTTTCAGTTTTAGGAAATTGCATTAGAATTAGCTCAATGTCAACTGCTTAAGCAAAGGAGCGGGGTAACCTTGTTTTTCTGAGTGAATTTTGACCATGTGCATCCTTATGTGGATCCTGGGAACAGTCCAGCTCTATCTGCAGTGATTTCTCTGAACAGCTTGCCTTGTCACATGCTCTCCCTTACCTAGTCATGCATCATGAGAAGATAAAAGTTAATCAATCAACCCTGCACCTTGCAGCAAAAGGCTTTTCTTTCATTTCATGCAAGGAAGAGGGCATGGGGTTGGGAGGGGAACTTCACTGCAGCAAACAGAGGCTGGAGGGTTCCAGCCCACTCTGTTTTGTCACATCCCAGCTGGAATATCATCATTCCTACAGTCAGTGGGAAAAGAAAAGCCAGGAAAGTTGTCTTGAGGAGGAAGCATGGTCTGGCAAAGGGCCCTGGGGTCACTGTCCTTGTGCCCAGGCCCCAGGACACACCAGAACCAGGGGGGTGATGGTGGCCAGAGCCACAGCAGTTCATGGACCATGGGCTCCCACCACACCTGCCCAGCTCCCAGCAGAGGATGGAATGATGATCTTGCTGGGATGACCCTCCCAGCAGAAACAGGGAGGCAGCACATTTATCTGGCTGCTGTGGCCCTTTTCTAAACACCAGAATGGTTTGCACTTCTGCAGCTCTAGCTCTCTCCTCCTCTAATTGGTGCCACCAAGATCAGTACTGCTTAAAAATAAAGCAGGGTTGTGTCAATATTGATTATTTCCCTCCCTTCTTCTGTTTCTAGTGGCAACTAAAAATAATTTACAATTCATTACAGACATGACATCTCCTGCAGAATAAATGCCATTGTCACATTTAAAATTCAGTCCATATCTGACTTGAATATCTTCATTTACTCTGAATATAATGAGAAAGAGGCAGTTTTCTTTCCTCAGAAAAAGCTCATCTGCCATCACAGACACATATTCTTTTAAATTATTTTAATTTTAAAATACTTGAGCTCTGCTTGTATCCAACATCAGACTCGTCATTTTCTGCTCATTTTGCATGCTTGAAAGATCAATCATATTTGTATGCAAATATTTTTGGCCTCCCTAAATTTAGTGCACAATAAATGGCTCAAATTTCATTTCCAAAGCCATAAGGGGAGGGATAAATACAGCATTGTAAGGAAAAATAAGGGTTTTGCAGTTTTTAACCACAGTCCTTTAAAAGCAGGGATGTCAAGGCAAGCATCCACTGGCTGTAGATCACTGGGCTTTATTCAACACTGCAACGAGATTAAGCAGGTTTAACAGCAGCCTGCCCTCCATACCTCCCTGAGGGGACATTTCAAGAACAGGAAAAGCTAAGGAAAAACAAAAAAACCCAAATCTGGACTTTTATCCAACATTTACAAGTTCAGGATTTCAGGCTGCCTGCTTATAAAAAAAAAAAAATTACAGAAGAGGAGCCTTAGGCAAGGCTTGGCTGCCCCCCCTGCACATGGGGTTGTGCCCCAGGGCTCGGCCATGGGAACCATCACTTCACTCCCTCTGCAGCCACGCCTGCTCAGAGTCCTTCCCTTGGGCTGTGTCACCCCCCCAGTGCCTCTCAGTGACTGCAGGAGGAGCCCAGCCCCGCTGCCTCACTGCTGCTCCCTGCCCAGTGACCTACGCTCACTATGGGATGCCTCAAGCTTGGGATAATCAGGCTGCACCCCATAGGAGAGACCCCCTGCTCATGGGATGGACCAGCTCAGCCAGGGCCAGAGGGGCAGAGAAGCCTGGGCTGGAAGGAGCTGCAAAAGCAGCAGATGAATCAACAGGGAAAGAGTTTACTGCTATACTTGTTCCAGTATAGCAGCCTCCACTTTGAGTACCCTGCACAGGAATAGCAAAACACCAACGGATTAAGGAATATATGCCTTCTCATAGAACCACAAAATTATTTTTATCTCCAGGCCTCCCACACACATACTCACATATTTTCCCTGTGGAGTTTCAAGGCTTTTCACAAGCCTGTGACATCTGCTTACCAACATTTGGTGTAAAAATATCGATATCTGCTCTGCATAGCTGTTCTGAGTGCTACATTTACCAGCCAGTAAAGATCAAGAGTCTCCTGGGAGCTGGCTGGATCAAACTGTCATGATTTCAGCACTGCTTTGCGTCAGACAGCAGAATTTAAAGTCAAAACACAGATAGTTCAGGGAGGAAGACAATGTGAAGCCCTGAGTCATACCCTGCTGAGGATGAGGAGAACAGATTAATAGACAGCAAACATGAATGAAACTGAAGGGCTCATTTAGTCATGCGGCTGCTTCTGAAACCCAAAATAGGATTTATTTTTAGTCGTCGGGCAAGAAAAGAGGATTTCTTTGCATTTTGCCAAGGAGAAGTTGAGAAAAGAGTTTTAATTAGCATGGGGCAGGCTCCCCTTTGCCTTGACACCCCGAGGGGCTCAGCTGCAGGGCTGGCTGTGCTCAGGCAGGGGTTGCCGCTCGCAGCCTGCTCTAACAATTCGTCATCCAGGGGATGCTGCACCACCCAGCAACTTCCAGCATCATTCAGATGTGGAAGAGGCAGCCTTTACTCCAGCCCCAGCCAACTCTGCTAAAGTTGAGGCAAAATAGTCTGCTTGTAGCCAGGGGGGGTTTGTCTGGGGAGCTGCTCTGCTCCCCTCTGCTGGCTCATGGGGAAAGGAGACAAAGCTACCGTGTCCTGGCAGTTGGAGAATCTGCACAGGTTGACCCCAAATCATTGGAGATTGCACAACTGAAACCCTTCAGAGCAGCAGCAGCCAGCAAAACCGGTTTGCCTGTGCCTTCCCAGGGCATGCCAGCTGCTGGTGTCAAGATCCTCAGCTGGTGTGAGAGCCCATCCTGGGGTATTGGCCACCTTGGGGTGTCTGGCTCAGCCAGGATTGCCCTTCAGTGATGTTTTCTCATGAAAGAAGACAGAAGTTTTACATGGGAAGGAAAAAAGTTTGCACAACAGTGATCTGTACACACATTTATGTGAGTTTTCATTTTAAATAAACAGAGAGAAGTGCTTTCACAGCTGTGCATAAGATTAGGTCCATTACTTAGTCCTCTGCTAAATCATTCAGTAATTCTGCTCTGCAGAAACTTCATGATCTTAGGGCTAAGTAATTCCTATTCCTTACTTACATTAAAGCCTCATTAATTTTTACATTAATCACTCATAAACATGAAGAAGCTCAGTGATTTTGGATCTCTGTGTCTCTGGCAGAAAAGTGTCCATTTTATTATCTGCTGCCTTGTCTGACAACACAGGATAGGGTTCAGAGGAGAAAAATCATAGCTCCAAATTAACACTTCTGTGCTTTCCTCTTTCTTTTTGAGAGTCCAACCATTCCCAAAGCATGAGCCAGCATGTTGGCATTGCTGCACGTGGGCAAAGGTTCTTCCCTCCCCAAGCCATTAGGGCAACAGGTGCTTTAGCAATGGAGCACGTGGAATTTATGTGCTAAAGCTAGGAGGGCAAAAAGCCCTGCTCTGCTCCTTGCCATAAAACATTATCACCATTTTCTCGTGCATTGTCCTTGTCAGGGTCATTTGTTTCCCTGGTTTCATTACAGCCCATTTCATGGCCACAGGTTTGTCCTTTGCTCAGTATATACGTGCATGAATTCCAACCCTATTGCTAATTTATACAGATCTGGGTCAAAATCAAATCCAATATTTGGCCAAGAATGTGACAAAAATAGGCAAAAGAGACTCAGTGCAAGGAACAGCACAGAGACAGTGCTATAGAATTCCCCCCTTCTACAAGAAAAGAGCAAACAATTTGATTTGTTAGCTTGTGTGGACAAGGCAGAACCACTTCATGCCGTGCCCTTTTTAAAAAATGTATACTAAATTAAAAGTTTAATCAACATAATAATGAGTGATTGCATCAAAAAGAAAGCACAAATTCATGTCCTCCCACGTGATTATGGCTATCAGCATTTGTTACATCAGCATCAAAGTAGAAATCTTGTTATTTTAGGGTTCAGCTGTGCTGACTTTGAATTTCAGGATATAGACCCAGGGAGAGCTGGCTGGCTCCAATGGCAGCTTCCCTACTTCAGTGGCTGTGGAATGAAGGCAAGTCCAGAGTCTCAGTGCAAAAAGCAGAACAGATGAAGGTTAATCATTTACCCCCCACTGCTGCAGGCTGTACTCAGGAGTGAGCACAGAACCAGCACAGCCCACTGACCTACTTTCCTCCGCTCCTGCGTGCTGAGGGCTTCATGCCGTCCAACAGATGTGCAGGAGGCAGATTGTAGACAGCAGGAGACAGAGAAATCAAACAGTGTGATCTGTGAGCTGCACAGTTCCTCAGTGGGCAAGTGTACATGGAAAGGCACCGTGCTCCATCCAGCATGGGATGGGCTGGGAGCCAGAGGGTGGGTGCAGCTGGGTCAGTCATGGAAAGGTCTCTTGAGGCAGGAAAAAACTGATAGGCAGGCTGCTCCCTTCTCTGGCAAAAGTCAAAATACAAGTGGTGACATTGTTTCTCCAAACAGGCTCCAATCTACAGGACAGCTACTAACATTTCTGCAAGCTGGGAAGAACGTTTGTTTTGATGTCCAAACTGTTTTAGATAGCAGTCTCACATCTCTCTCAGCTATAAGAGCCTTGACTGGCAAGTAAAATCCATATAATCAGATGAAAATGCTGTGATTTTCCCCTAAGGTAAATACTTTCTGTCTTACATATCTCGCTGGTAAGTGCCTGAGATGGGCTGAGTGCCCTTCCCAGTCCTGAGGCTCCAGCTTGGGAGGGTACATTTTTCACCAGATTTGTAGCTGGTGCCTTTATTTTAAAACAGTTTTGTTGCTACCACTGTGCTGCAAAACATCATCCCGAGTCCATCCCCCCAGTAGCAGGGCTGCAAAACCCAAAAAGCACAGCCCAGGAGCTGCTCACAGATACAACCTGCATCCCCAAGGACTCAAGGGCCATCTTCCAAAAAAACACCAGGTATCCTGTCATCTGCTCCTCCTGCATTCAGCATGATGCTGCATCCCATAGAAGTGTTCTGCTCTCCCAAAATAAATGGCCTGAAATTCAAGGCCAAAGCAATTCATTGCAGCTGTTTAAAATCAGGTCAGGAAGCCCTCAATGCATTGCTGTCAGCATCACCCCAGTGTGGCTCACAGGTGCTCCTGTGTGCACGTGGGGTCACAGGGAGCTCTTTGGCTGCCTGTGGGTTTCCACTAGAGTACCTCAAAGATGGACCAAAAGGCCAGATGCTCTGCCTGGCACTGGAGATCTTGTCTGAAGAACTAAATGGATTACTTGTGCATGCCAGGAGTTTTTCACCATCTGTTGCAGATGTAATATTGATGAGGTTCTCAACTGTACATAACCATTTCACGATGCTATTGTATGAAAAACACACAAACAAAACCAAACCCAGCCATTCTGGGTTGCTGATGCTTGCTTTGGGTCAGGGAGCCATGGCCAATCTGTTTGCTGAGGTGGATTCTCCTCGCTTCCCCCGATGTGCTGGTGCCTGTTGTGGCAGCTGTGTGTCCCCGTGGTGTCATGCTGTGCCTCGGTTCCTCTCTGACCACAGCTGCAGAGAGTTTGTGGAGCCCCTGCTGGATGGTTCTCACCCTGATGCACAAAGGTCCCTTTCTCACTCCTCATCCTCTCTTTTGCGAGGACCTGGCGTGTGGCATTCACATTCTCTGAACAGAGAGAGACATAATTCTCAGGGTTTTTACCTGGAGAAGCACAGAGAGAAGAAAGAGAAAACAATTCTCATCTCTACTTGCTGCTCCTGTTGTTTTTGCACATGTGGGATGTTAAGAAGATTGTTTACCTGAAGTGATTTGGCAATTAGATTCTGCTGAGGATTGTTTTGTTTCCTTGGCCAATTGGAAAAAGCTGTGTCCTGGCTGTCTGGAGACAGTCACGAGTTTTTTTAGTATGTAATTTGGGATAGGATAGGATAGGATAGACTAAATGTAATATAGTTTTAATAAAGCAGTTGTTCAGCATTCTGAATCAATGGAGTCAGATGCCAATCATTCCCTGCGTGGGGGGCACCCTGTATGACTATCCCTGGCAGTGCCTGGCAGGTACAGACTTGGTGCTGTGCACAAGCAGAGCCCCCTGAGCTCCTGGGAAGGACATCAACCCCATTTTATGATATTTTTTGAAGCATGGAGGTATTTTGTATGGGACAGGAAGAAATGGGAAGGAAGAACTGTAACGTGAGGAGACACAGCAGGAGCTGGTAAGTGAAGGAAGCAGCCAGCTGCCAGGGATGCAGCCGCAGTGCCTGAGCCAGCAGAGCACGGAGACAGAGCTCCTCTGGAAACCACGGACACAGGCTGGAGCTGGGAAGAGCAGATGGTGCAGGAGCTGAGGCAGGAATACTGAGCCTCTCTTTGAGGGTCTGTGCCAAGGAGGTGGGACCAAAGGGCAATTAGGCTGATGAGCAGTGATATTAAATGTATTAAATGAGGCTTAAATGTAAGAGAAATCTTAGGAAAAATTAATTGAAGGGAGAAGCGTAACAGAGTAAATCCCAGCACAATTAACCTGCAGGGAAGCAGAAACACAGAACCTTCTCCCAAAAGTAAATCCATGTAAAAACTCCAGTTATGTTTCCTGATTTTTACCTACCAAGTACATATATGAATTCCAGCCATTTATTTGCTTTTAAAAAGCAGTAAACCCACAGGATTCAAAATATATGCTTCAGTTGTAATGAGACCAAATATATTTGGAATACGCACAAAATTAAAAACATATCTAAGAGCTTTGAGCAGCAGTCAGTGTTTGCTGAATGAGAGCCCTTAACCGTGATTTTAAATTAGTATTGACAAAAACCTTAACACTAAGTTTATGTTGTTACTCCTCACAGCTGCATAGACAGCCAGGGCTCAGAGACCATCTAGCAACAGCAACACCCAGACAGCATTAACTTGGAAACCAAACACACCTGCAGAGGCTTCTCTGTGCCAGTGGCATCAGACCAAACCAAACATCTTTTTGTAATTATTATAACCAAGTCCAACCAGTCCTTTTACAAAACAATGGCACTTCAGGAGAAGAGAGCCAAAAAAAACACAAACAAGCAAAAAATGTTCAGGCAGACAGATAATAAAACAAGCATTCAAATTTGATTGCTCTGTGGATCATCAAAAGCAACACCTACAAAGCTGCCTACAATCCACTGATAAATCTGGCATGTTCCCATGGCTATACTGCATATTAGCTGAAGACTACTCTGACCTACAGAGTCACTGTTGAATTCATACTTTGCATTGTGCTGAAGTCTTAAATTCATAAAGCAACATGAATTTTAATAATGCTGAGCAAATCTTGCCTGACATATCAGCTGCATTAGCTTAAAAAAGATGGATCACCAAATACAACAGTATATAACCACATATGCAGAAAATTGTACACACCCCAAAGAGGTGGTTTGATGAGGTTTTTTAGGCAGAAAACAATGCAAAGCAAAGCAATTCAGGCTACATAGTTTTCTGAGTCCCTAAATCCTTACATAGCACAGACAAAAGTTCTGAGATGACCCTGTGCCTTAATGAGGTCTCTAAGTACTTCGGGTGCTGTGAATCATTCCTCTCCAAAACTTACTTTCAATTGTCTTGTGAGTACAGTGGTTTGCAAAGTAGTTGCCATTCCTGTACATTTCTTTCTGCTTCATTTAGAGGCTACCAAGATACCTTAAAATAATCTGGAACAGCTGTGATGCAGAAATAATTCCAGCTGCAAAATAGCATCCTAGAAAGAACCAGGAGTGCTCATTTTGCTGGGTGACAGAAAGGATATCCACTGCATTGCACAGACAGAGAAGGCAGACATGACTCTAAATAAGAGCAAGTGTAGCACTTGCAGGGGGCAGAAGCGGAGGATTGTTAAATTAACCTTTCACAGACCACTTCAATGCTGACACATTCTAACATATGGGTTTTTTCTGCAATCTTACCTCTCCTTCATCACATTTCTGAGCATTCTCTACTGTGTCTAACCCAATGAAACCCTGTCTGGGACCAGCAGAATCTGCTGTGAATAGTTGGTATTCCAGTACAGCTGCTTGTGAGGATTAAATCTCATTAATACCAGTCTGGGGGAACATAGAGCATTCTCTTCTGTCTGAGTTCAGGTTAAAAAAACTTTATATGTAAGTAGGAATCTGTCCCTCTGTTTCTTTCATCCTGGTTTGCAGTATTTAACAGCATCCTACTACAGTAGAGTGTAACTCCTCCTACAGAACAACTGGCAGAGCAGAAAAAAAAGCAGCTTCCATTGCACTTTTCTTACCAAGCTTTCCATAACCTTCCTGTAGACTTTCTTGTAGCAGTCCAGGGCAGCCAAAGCCTTGGTGGCCTTGCTGTTGAATGACAGTAACACTGTGACCATTCCATTAATGTCATAGGAACAAAAGTTCTGTAAGACATTTGCCAATATTTGTTATCTAGAGGCATTTTGAACAGCCACCTTCACAGGAAGTCATATCACAGAAACAAGAATGTTTCCTTGACCAATTGTTTGCTATTCTCTGGTGCAACCCTGAAATATTTTGAAGTGGTTTGCTTATGACTCAAGAAAGGAAAAAATAAGTAAATAAAAGAGGAAAGATCAGAATCAAAGATTTTGCAGTTGATGCAGTCAGCTGACATTCATGACCTCTTGTACTATTTAAAACTAGCCTGAAGGTGCAGAAGGCAAAGGCAGAGTAGCAGATAACTTGCAAGACTGACAAGGGAAAGAGAAGTTTCCAAAACTGCAGTGCACCCTCTTGCACTGTCGTACTGGCAGCAGAACATTAGTCAGGCAGACAGAGAGCTTCCATCTAAAGCAGGAATATTAGCATGCAGTGCCTGACTGCATTTTCATTTGAAGCTGAGCAAGGCAGGCTCATTCTCTCCAGCAAGTCAGGCTGATGCATTCTCCCAAGAATCATGTCTTACAGAAAAATAACCATGAAATATTAATCATTTCCTATTTAGAGCTACAACTGTCACAAATGATGTAGCTCTCTCATGTACAACCTCTTGCTGAAAAACTGCATATGGAACACAACAAACGTTCCCTGCTTCCCGGGCAGAGAGAGCCTGGACTGTGGGAGCAGGAGCAGGGATAGTGCTGATTCCTGTGGCCAAACCCAACCCAGATCATCCCCTGCCCACTGCCAGGCCACCCCACCTCCCTGCACCATGTGCCACGTGTTCAGAGCCGAGGAAATGCTGCCAGAACCTGCTCACAGAGCTCTGAGCAAAGAGCTCGGGATTGCCCCGCACACAGGGAGCACTGCCATCCCTAGCCAGCAATGAGCACGGCACAAGAACACGAGGAGAGCCCAGAAATCCATCTGTGTGAGGGTCTGTGCTCAGAGCACGCCTGTGGCACTGCTGAAGGACCATCCTGGAAGCTCCATGTGAGCTTGGGAGCTGCTCACTCAGGGCTCAGCCTCAATGACTTGCAAGGACTGTCATTCAGCTGAAACTGCAAATGATGAGAAATAATGTCTCTGCATAGCTGATAGGCAATCCAGAGCATGGAACCATTTGCATAAAACAGTCATTGTCATTTCACACATGCAGATCTCTGGCAGTCAAAACCTCACAGCAGATCATTCAGGCATCAAGGGAGAGAAATTAAATCAGTTGTTTGCTACAAATAACTCATCTAGTTGGATCTGACATGACACTGCCTCATCACTAGATACTGTCAGTGCTCCAAGGTATGACCTGTGCCCAGGATCTCAGGGCATCAAGCCCTCTGTGACATCTGAATACACATGCTTGGCTGTTGCAGGCTGCTGCAAATGGGCCAGGAAGATCTAATTTTTCACGTGGGTCAGGGGGAAAAAGCACTCCCAAAATAAAGGTGATGTTTACCAGACAGAATTGGGTCATCTAGACCACAATAAATTAATGGCTGTAATTGAATGTTTGTAACTGGGACACTTTTGGGTTTGATGATAATTTTTTTCTATTACCAAATACACTTTCAATCACATATTTAGGAGGTGTCTTCTGATCTTTCTCAATAAAATTCCATTTTTATCTGAAACAGAGTTTCCTTTTCACAATATAGCCTTTGTTACATGTGCAATTTCTTGAGACTATGTGATTCTGTAGCACTTTTCCCCTCCTGATACAATGGAAATTAGTTTTTAGACGGAATTAAAACATCCAACCATTACCTCTGTAACCAGGAACTTCTTGGAGACAGAGAGGGAAGCCATTTTAATGGAGCTGGCTTCAGTATCCACAAAAAGTTTCCCAACTTTCAGTTCCAGTAATGCTTGCAAAACACTTTCTTCAGCCATTGCAGTGTGATACCATCCGAGTTTATCGAGCTAGAAAACTTTGAAACACTTGCTAGGACAATTAGCAGTTGCTCTCTAATGCTGGAAGGCAAATCAGGCTTGTTGTGCATCAACACTCACCCACTCCCCAGCCAAGGGAGTGGGACAGGATGGAGGTGATTAGTGCCTTTCTGCCTGTTCATAGCGTCCCTGAGGGTGGGGTTTGTGTCAAACACCCACAGCCACCTTCCCCAGTTGTCTCATCTCACTGGAAGTTGCCACTTTGCTTTTGCTCTGTCTCCACTAACAATGGGCAGCCTGCAGGAAGAGCTGGCAGAGAAAGCAGGCTCCCCTTCCTAACAGAGCTAGGACAATGTGTTTTCCCAGCCACTGAAAATAAAGCAGCTGATGAAGTTTTCCAGCCACAGTGATGGATCCAGGGTGAGGCAGTGATGGGGCTCCAGGTTGTGGTGCCCTTCTGCTGGCTGTGTGTACCAGGCTGGCTGCAGAACCATGTCTTTGCTGCAGGGACTCCATCCCTTGGCCTCCCTGTTCCCAGCTTCTCTCCCTGCAGAACAGATAGCTTTCCCTGCTCATCTCAGCTTGAACATTAAGCATTCAAGACTGAGAGGCCCCTTTGCTATAAAAAAAAGACATAAAATTTTCAGCAGGTCTTGAGGGGGGTATGAAGGCAAACGACTCACAGGATAGAAAACTGCTCAAAATAAACTACATGAAAAGAGAAATGTGACATAATAGCCCCTTGTATTGCGACTGAAATCAACTGTCTATGGCTTTGTACAGAAGTTACCTACAAAAATTTCTGTGTTCTATAGCATTGTGGCATTAGAGCAGGCTCTAGCTCTGAAGCACAATAAATTTAATACAATTTAAAATATAGTTGTTTACAGCCTAACTAAAGAACTTTTAATAATCTCATACCACAGGCTCTACATTTTAAGCTATACCACTAAAATCCAGTGGTGAGAACAAAAAGGCCAGGTTCAGCTATTCAGAGCAGTGAATCTTTTTCTCCTGATGTGCCATACACTGAAAGGCATCAACACTGTAACAAATATTAAGAAATCTGTCACTTGCTATCATCCAGCTGGAAAGAACAAACTCCCCAGGGCTCACTGTTGACAGCGCTGAAAGAAAGAGCCTCACCTGGAATCACACTTTATTTCATCACAGGGAACGCTTCAGTGTGCAGCCCTTCCCCTTCAGATATGGGCAACTGGCTATTTTCTGCACTAATTAAAGGATGTTAAAATGAAATCAGCCACTTCTTATTGCCTGTCTCACATTTTGTGTTCACAGGCGTGTTGAAGCACAGCTAGGGCTGGCTAAATATTAACCATGAACAACGGGAAAAGAAAATCAATAATTTCTAGATTAGTGGCCTTTTATTTCCCCATTCTAGTGACTAGAATTTCATATGCCATTTACTTATTTACAATTGACATGGCTGAAGCACCCCTGGAACTAAGGAATCACCACACATCCAGATTTCCCCCCTAAACTAAAGAATTTGTGGGAAATGGAGCGCTGGATCCCTGTGGGCAGGTACATGTGTATTTGCTGACAGCAAATCCATGCTGGAACTAACACAGCTCTGGGGATGCTGGAGCAGGGCTGGCCTGGGCTCACCCCAGCAGGGTGCAGGGGCAGGCAGGGGCAGGTCCAGCATGGTCTCAGGTGTGAATGCCTCCCTCCCTCACTCCCAGGGTGTTTGGGCTTTCTCTGCACCACAGTGCTCCTTTCCTGGTGCAGCACAGAAGGGACAGAGGGGACAGGAGAGTGCTTTACAAACAGCCATGGCTCCACTGCGAGCCTAGCCCCAGGTACCAGTGTGCTCACACACTGTGGGGAACCCCCAGCCAAATCAAGGCTGCCCAAGCCCACAGAAATACCTCACCCTGAACCCCACTCAGCCCCAGCACACTCCATGTGCAGTTACATTTCACTGTCAAGGTACACCACAGCCTTTCCACAGACCAGGCTCTCCTACAGAGACAAACACACCAGACCTGAATCGGAACAGGTGCAAGAAATGCCAAGAATTGCCCCAATGGCAACCAGATTCATCCATACACCTTGCTTTGCTATGGCCCTACTGCCCACACAAGTGCCAGCCAGGTTTGCTCCTCCCAGGAGCATAGAATGAAATCCCAGAGTCTCAGCTCTGTGACCCCCCAGAGGCAGAGGGGAGAGCACAGAGACATTCGGGGTGCAGCCAGGGCAGAGCCCATGGGGTGAGCCCTTGCTGCCTCCTGTGTGCCCAGCAGCACTGAGCAGTGCCAGGGGGCAGGCAGGAGTGGACACAGGAGCAGAGAGAGCAGTACTGCCTCTCTCAGGGCTCAGCTGCTCCAGCCCTGCCCCTCCCCAGCACCAGGAGTATCAGAGAAATTTCACCTGATTGGCAGGAGGAATGATGAGCAGGACTCCATGATATCAGAAGGCTAATTAATTACTTCATTATACTATATTATTCTGTACTATATTACATTACATCTAAACTGAAACTGCACAAGCACTCAAGTGAACAAAATCTTGTGACTGTCTCCTGATGACAGTCTGGACATGCGCTTGGCCCTGATAGCCAAGGAAACAAAACTCCATCACTTTGGGTAAACAGTCTCCACATTGCATTCTGCTTTGGCCCAACACAGGAGCAGCAAATGAGATAAGAATTGTTTTTATCATTCTGTTCTCTGCTTCTCTCACTGCTTCTCCAAGGTTCAGAGGATGTGAATCCCACACAGGAGAGCCCTGCTGTGCTTGTTCCCCCTCTGGAGCACTGAGCTGGCTGCTGGACCTCTCTGCCACAGCACTGGTGGTAAGGTTTCCTCTGCTGGGAGCAACTGGAAGCCCCAGTGCAGGATCACTTGCCCAGAAAACCACCACAGCTGGCATGATTAAGGCCTGCCAGTGGAGGGACAGAGCAGGGTAATAAGGCATGCTATCCACACTGTGTGACACCAGCCAGCACAGCACAAGACAGATGGCTGCTGCCTCTGACAGGCGCCACCAGAAATCGTATTTCAGACAAGTCAAATCCATCCATTCTAGCAAAACACCAAAACATCCCAGCTTGGAAGCTCCATCTCCTTAAAGACAACAGCAAAAGAAAGCAGCTCAAATATCAGTCACACAAGTTTCTTTTTGCTGTTGGCAAGTTAAGAAAGCGTGTTCAAAACAACAGTAAATAATCTGCCTAACAATTCAGAAATATCTGCATTGTTTTGTGCCTCTGTTACAGCATTCATCTCCCTGGAGATCCTTCAGTGGCATGGACTCACTCAAAAAGCAGTAGTGCAAAACCCCACATGGCACACAGTCAGCTTGTTTGTCACACAGGCTGCTCTCTGGAGCCCAAAGTCTGAAATGCATCAGGATAAGACAGGAAACAAGATCAGCAGCAGCCTCTGCATCTGCCTGATAGCAGCACACAGAATGAGGACAAATTAAGAAACACAGGGCCTGCATTTGGGTATGTCACAGCAAAGGTTATCTTCGTGCCAACTTGTCACCTGGATTGATTCTAATGCCTTGTAAGTCTCTGCTAAGGGCACAGAGTTACCCATCTGCAAACAAGAGAGAACACAATCTCAACATTACCAGATACAAAATGTTTCTAGCTCAGGTGGTTTTCCCTGCTGATGAAGCTGAGTCACACAGGTGCTGAGAGTGCACACAGGCCCATGGACATGGCAGCTGCTCTCAGCCCCCACCTTCTCTCAAGCTACCAGAGCTGAGGGTCAATAGTTACAGAAACTTATTGCTGCTGCTGGAACTCCTGGAGGGGGAGAGGTGAAACCAAGAGTGTGTCTTGCTCCAGGGGAATTCTTGCCTTTATTACCAACTAAAATCACTGAGAGTGACCATTGCAATTTAAAATCCTCTATCTGTGCTTTAACTTCTGTTCCCATGGGGGGATTTTCCCACTGCTGCAGTGGAACACCATGTTGCTCTGCCACTGTTGTTCAGCAGCACGCTGAACACTGGGAAGCCATCCTTGTGAAGATGACACTCCTCAGGACACCCCTCCAGGCTGGGGTTCTCTCACCCAGCCCTCTCTGGGGATTGGAGTCAATGGTCTTTCCAGGCTGCTTCAAGCCCAGCCCACCCAAGGAGCAGTTTGAGAGAGGTGAGAATTGCTCGTCTTGCTCTGGCTGTCCACAGCTAAACTGACTCCACATTTCACATTAAGAGAGCTCAACCTGCATAAGGTGAACACCCTCCAAAGTGATCACCTTTTGAAAAAATCAGCCCAAGTGCTGGAACACATTAGCTACACTCTGTGGAAGATTTCTGCTCTGTAGGATGTGCAAAAGGTGACACCAGGTAAAACCCAGCCCGTCCACCACACCCACGCATTCCTGCTTATCAGCTCATGCTGATTTTCAGGCACCATTCAAACAAGAGAACAGAATTTTTTCATCAACATCAAAGATTAATTATATTTTTAATTAAAATGACTGCTTTCTGATTGAAATGGCCTTTATAATGTCTCTGTTGCACTGGAAAGGGATGAGAGGTGAGGAACTTCCCTAACTGCTGTTGGTACCGAACTCTGCTTCAAGGTCCCCTATGCGAGAGTAATGCCAACGCATGGGCTCAGCCTTTAAATTCAGCTGAAATTCTAGAAGCACCTGAGTTCATATGAAGAAATAGCAGCAGTGGCAATGACCACCATCGGTCCCAAAATAGTTTTAATCACTTCTTACTCCACCTTTACTGTAATTATATGAGCCTTCCTTTGCAATAATTACACGTCATACCATGGACGGATGGCTTTTGATTTAGTGATTTCCTTCAGTAACTAATGGTAAGATTAAGATAGTCCTTCATTAAACATTAATGATTAATACATGAATACATCTAATAGCTAAAGATATTAGAGTAGTTTCTTCCCATTCAATTATTGTCCAGAATGATGGCTCAGGAGGGCTTCCATAGGAATATGGGGAGTTCTGGGAAAGGGTTAATCATCCTTCATGAGTCGCTAAGCAACAGTGTTCTGCTCTTATGGCATGTTTTGCCAGCCAGAGCCTTGCAATGATGCAACCTCTCTGCATCTTATCCAGAGAGTTGGCTGAAAACTTGCCTGCCCAAACACTAAACCCCTGGGCTGCTCAAAGACTTACATTTATCTTCTGGTAGCTATTAGTTTTCAGATTGATTTATAGCATTTAATTTTTTGTTCCAAAACATACTGCTTTTAATATGAGTTAAATGATGGAAAAGAGGTCTAACTAAAATGCAGCTGTAGAACTAAGAACAAAGAAGCCCCAATATTCCTCAATATTCATATTCCACTAATAAGCCACTTCAAGAAACATGTCAAATATAACAAACAAAAGCAAGCTTGAAAGACTGCAGAAATTCAGAAGCCAGGTTTAGGCTTCAGGAATGGTCTGTTCTCCCTCCCAGAGGGAAAAGAGAGGTACAAGGAGGGTACAGACAGCTTCAAGCAGCTGCAGTGGAGGTGCAACCCAAGCCACACCAACACTGCATCAATCATCAAGAATTACTGAGGGCTGGTAACTCATGAATCAGTCTTATTTATTTGTGTTCATCTGGCAATACATAGCTCATAAAGACCTGAATTGGAGGGAAGGATGCCTCCTATAACGAGCAAGACCAAAAAAACAGGGACCTGGAAATACATTTCCAGCCTTTGAAAGTTAATTTTCAGGGACTCACTTCTGCAAAGACTTGGGGAACATTTAAATCCACACATGAACATCAAGACTGTTTCGGGCACAGCTCATGTAAATCAAGCACTCCTTGCTCAGCCTCAGTCACTCACTATCAGCCAACCTCTGTCAAACAACACAAAATCTCTGTGCTGCCAGCATTCACTAGCAAAAACTACTAATCAGATTTAATGGAGCCAGGTTTTGCTTTGTTTCCTGCTAATTTCCTCACTGCCTTATATAATACAGTGAGACCTGCTTACAGTAATATTCTGCTCTGTGTTTGTTACAGGGGATGTATCCTCACTGGGGCAAGGAAGCTCTCAGCCCGAGCTCTGGGTTGCTGCCACGGGATCTGTGCAGGAGTCAGACACAACCACAGGGCTGGGAAGGCAGCCAGCAGCTCTGCAGGTGCTCTCACCCTCCTTTGGTCACTTCACTGATCACTAGGTCTTAGCAAAGTCAAAAACCCCAAAGCTGCTCTGGACTAACAGTTGGGTTGATAGATGAGAGTATCTGGAGAGAGTCGACAACTCTCATAAGCAGGAACACTTTTACTTGGGAGCAGAAAAGATGTCTCTGTAAAACAGGTCTCTG
This sequence comes from Hypocryptadius cinnamomeus, assembly GCA_013400635.1. Classification (NCBI taxonomy): domain Eukaryota; kingdom Metazoa; phylum Chordata; class Aves; order Passeriformes; family Zosteropidae; genus Hypocryptadius; species Hypocryptadius cinnamomeus. The sequence continues at coordinate 25,767 of VYZP01007379.1, read as the reverse complement.
AATAATGACTGTGCCTTCTGGAAGGTTGCTCCAAGCAGGCTGGGGAGTCCCCTTTGGAAATACTGAAACTAAAGACAAGGTCTTTGTGAAGGAATGTTACATTATATTGCCTTGCTACATAACTAGTGTCTTAGGCAGCCGAATCAGAAGAAAAAGAATGAAAACCTATAGATTTGGGGAGCTGGGTAGCCTAACTTCACTGAGAAATAAATGATGCATCTAGCTTTATTTCAGTCTCAATGCTGATGCTGGTATTTGTTCCCTACACTTCGTAAAGACATTTAAACAAGTGAGCATTTTTTCTAAGAATGCTGGGGTATAGTGTGCTAAGTTAGTTTTCATCTAAATTTCTTAAAACAGGATGACTTCAATATTGATGAAGAACAAAAAACCTTTGCGTGAAGAAAGACAAAAAAATCCTTTAAATATACACAAATGTTTGTTTCAGAAAATTCTCTATTTTGTAATGAACTGGGTTTGTTTTTAAAATACCTTGATCTCTTGCCACGTGTGAATGGATTATGTGAGGAGGGGCTGAGCAGGCTCACGCCTAAGACCACATCAGCTTCTGGACTTGCAGCTGGACCAGGGAGACTTGTGGGATGCAGTCACCCTGGGCACTGGGAAACCTGACTGGAAAGACAAAAGTGTGGGGAGCTGGCAGCATTTTTGTAAGCAGAACCAGCAGATGAAAAAAAGAGCTCAAAGAGCCAGAAGGAAACCCGGGAGGAGGAAAGCTGAGGTGGGGTGGAGGTGTTCCTAATGGTTATTCCCCTCCTGCTCAGACACAGGAGCTCAAAGGCACACAAATAGGGCTGGGCACTCAGTCAAGGTCCTTCCTTCACTGTACACTTGGGCTTGGTGCTTGACTTGCAAGGCTGATGATATTTAAAAGCCTCGTTGGAGTTTGTTTCTGCCCTGGAAACTTGCTCCAGCTGTGAAAGAGAAATTCAGCTCTAGCTCAGATGTGAACCCCTTTGAAGTCCTCGTGGCTGTGTTTCAGTCCTTGTTCAGCTGTGACCTACCAGCCAAAGGAAACCTGTACATTTTTAAGCCAGGCTGTCAAACACACTTGCTAAATCTCTATAGTTCGTGGTGTTTCAGAAGGGACAACAAGCTCCCCTGTCTTTGAGTGAACTCCCTCCAGTCCACTGAAGTGAGATAGACTCCAAGTGCCCAGGAATGCAGTCAGACTCTTTCAGGTATTCCAGCAGCAGGGATGGACAGTGACTCAGTGAAGAGAAGTGGAAGTGAGTCATGAAGCAGCATTTCCCCTTACTGAGCCAGCGTCCCAGCTGAGCCAGGGCCTCTGAACTCCAACAAGATTACATTAGACTTCTGCTGCTTTTTCTGAAAAAGCTAATGAGCTAAAGCTGGAGAGGAGAGCTCTGAGTGCCCCTCTTGGAAAGGCAGAGCTCCCCACACCACCAAGGCCACTCTCTCACACAGGAGTGAAACACCCTGCAGCAGGAACCTTCACTGCTGGGGCTGCCTGCTTTTTTAGCAATGTGAAAATAGAGCTGGAATGGGCCTCTGAAGGCTCCCTCCTGCACAACAGTACTAGAAACAATTAATTAATATTATCTAAATTACTTCTGTAGGACCAGAAAATGCATACAGACACCCTGAAAAAACAGGGAATCTCATGTAGTGCTCGAATGCATGAATAAGACATGCACTCCACCTACCCCCCCACAGGCATGCTACAATACAGTCAGACAAGAATCTGGGGCACAATTATTCCCTATATTTTGAAAAAAAACAAGCAAAACTGACAGCAGCAAGCATTTACTTGGAAACAGTAAGGTAGTCTTTCTGTGTGCCATTAATTCACCTGTACTTTTCCCAGCCTCATAACCCACGCTTCCCCATCAATCTCCTGTTTTAGTATCCAGATCAGATCTGGTTTGGCTCACACTGCCACAGAACACAACAAACCTCACTCCACTGGGGCAGATGGTTCAGAATATATCAAACTCCTTTCGTGCAGTTGCTCCCAGGCATCTTTCATTGAAAACCTTCCCCAGGGGGGACTGGGATAACCTGTCACCTCTTATTTTAACTTATTTTGACTTATTTTAAAGGATGACTATTGAAGATAAAGAAAACAAGTTACTTATAATAAGTGCTGACTGATTTTTTTGGAAAAAATAATAATTTCTTCAGCAGCTCTAAATTCTCGTAACCCTACAATTCATTGCTATACTTATAGCTCCACATATAGCTACATTTGATATTTATGTCTAGTCAGGCTCCATTTAGCCAGGGAAATGCCACTACATGGAAGGAAGCCATCTGTTCCAAAACAATCAGGTTGACCTTGTTTTCCAGCAGGCTGGATCTAAAAGAAGGGCATGTCTTTGTCTGTCTGAGGAGACAAGGTGCCACGCTCTCAAAATTCAGAGAGCTTCACAGGGACACTCAGAATCCTGCCACAAAGTCCAGAAGGATGTGACAGCAAGATCAGGCTGCTAGAGCAGGGGGTGCAACAGGCATTTCCATCTTCATGGGCATGGAGTGAAGGCAGGACTGATCCTGAGCGTTCTGCTCGTGTCTCCTGGGAAGCAGGGAGCAGTTAATCCCTGCCCCAGAGTCTGAGCCACTCATCTGCCTTTGGTGCCTGTGAGAACAGCTCCTGGCTGATGCATTGGAGTCATCTGATGTGCTGGCTTCCACGGGACAGAGCCCTCTGGAAATCCCACAGTGCCTGATCAAGGATGGAAGATGAAAGAGAAACTAATTTCTGACCTTAGAAGGAAAGAAACGCATCCCCTCAGGCACGGGAGAATAGGCACCTCTGTAAAGTTTTAAACTTTTAAAATTTAACTTTTGAAGCTCTTCTTTTTCTTATAAAAGAAACAAAGAACAGAACTATCACAATCCCATCTCTGAGTGCTCTGTCAATAATTAATGATGACACACCTAATGAAACCGGCTCTGGCATTACAAGAACTCCCTAATGCTTTGCAGTGTGAGTGAGGCATTGACTGCAGCCCTGGGGCGCTGGCAGGTCCAGGGAGCCTTGATCAGCTCTCCCAAGCACAAACTGAGAGGCCAGAAGTGAGCAAAGAAATCTGAAAATGGTTTGACCAGCAAAGTTGTGCCTTTTCCTGCACAACACTGTGATCACTAATAAGCACCAAGGCAGGCAGCAGCCAGGCCTGTGCTCAGATGAGAGTGCCTGAGGGAGGAACATCCACCCTGCAATGCCACTTGCTGGGCTTGGACACTGATTTATTCCAAGCACACTGATTTATGCCATAACCTACTGGACAATTTCTGGGTACTGTTGACCTGGGCTGGGGAAAGATTCCTGAACCCATCCTTTAATCCTAGTTTGTTTTGGTCCTTTGTGTTAATCTTTCTCCAATTATTATTTTTCCAGACAAACTCACATTTTTTGCTGAGTACAGAGAGCAAAGGATTAAATGGCTGGCTGAATCAGTCATTTAAAAAAACCCAAAAAGCCTATACTTGCTTTGCAATTAAGAGAAAAAAAATGTGTCTGGAGAATAGGGAAAAATTTCAAACTTGTTTTTAAACCTTCCAGCCCTTCCCACAGAGAATGCTTCCAGTAATAGAAATGTCAGAGCAAAGGCCATCAGCTGTCCTCATCCACAAGGCAAGGACTCCAGGGAGGGAGCTCAGAGGCTCCCAGGTGCTCAGGATTACGTGCAGACCCAGGCTTTGGTGTCCCAGAGGATTTCTTGTTGCTGACAGCTTCACAGTGTTGTAACACACCTCACATGGCCATTTTCTCTGGGTGGCTTTTAACAACCTCCTCAGAATCTTTTGCTTTCTTGCATCCACGTCTTTCCAGAAATCCTTCGCTATTTTTAGTATGATATTTGACTACACAAACACATCTGATTTCCCAGGGAACAATAGCTCTTCAGGAGAACCCTTTTTAACGAGCAACTTTAAAAAAGTATCTTCTGTAGAACCAACATTTGAGACGAAAAACATCCATTCTCAGAAACAGTATTCGGTTTAGATTTTAACTGCTTTCCTCCTTTTGTTTTATTTCCCCACTTCATAAATTTCTGTTTGATTTCCCCTATTTTCAATATTCCTCAATTTTTGCTGGCAGCTCTGGTGTGAGACCTTCATTATTACTGCATGTATTATTGTTGCATTATTATTGCAATGTATGTTCCATCTGCAAGCAACACTATTTGCTTTGCTGACACCTTTTCCCCTTCTGTATAAATAACCACTCTAAGCTCTGATATCCAAACTGGGCTCCATCCCACAAGATGGAGTGGGATATCTATCTAGGCTCAGTGGCTTGTGATGCTGAAGAATCCAAACCTCACAATAACAGGAGTTATTAGTAAAGCCAGGTATACTTATAATGTCATTTACTTATTAGAATCACATCTTTCAATATGTAAGTCTCTCCAGGGCCTGAAATTAATAGGAATTTGAACATAAGAATCTCAAAGGCTCAGAAGGCAAACATGAAAAGTTCCAGAAGAGATGTGCCACAGGACCAAAGTTACAAATCACCCATCCTCAGACACCCATTTTCTCAGGCTTTGATTCTGTGGGGCACACAGTCACTTGGTTCATGGTCTCCAATTGTTTGTGACAGGGTATGTACAGAACCTCTCACTGCTGACATCTGTAAATTGAGCTCTACCACTGCCAAAATCAATGCAAACCTCATTTCCTTCTAATCACACCTTCCATGGGGGTTTGACAACGTTCTCCGCTCACTAGAGCATGGCAATGATCTGGGAAGCTACAACTCTCATAACTGGAACTGCTCTCCCCATCCTCCTGGCTCTGGTTTCCCCACCCAGGACAGTCAGCCTGTTGCTGGCATCCCATCCCAGGTTTCACCATTCCAATGAACCCCCCTGCTCCCCTCCATAAGATTTCATGTATCATCTCTGCTGGGCCTTTGCTGTTACCCCCAAATATTTAAATATCCACTCCAGCAGGAGGCCTGGCCCTGCTCAAGGAGCAAGGCCAGCTCTTCTGAAAGGATCCAAACTGGCCATTGTATCTGCAGAGTGAGAAGTGGGCTCTGGAAATCATCTCATTACAGAAATGGCAAATCATCAGCTACTGCAGTTCCCGGACAACGCTCTTCCACAGGGATGGTATCTGGTTTCATCTGCCAGGATTTTTTTATCTATCAAGAATAACTCAGCCCATTGAACAGGCATGTTTTAGGAAGCTGATGATAGGAAGCTGTAGAATTTGGGGCTAATGTGGTATGGAGGAGCTGATATGATCAGTTAAACTTTGCACGGATCAATTCAAGAAAGCAAACCCAAAGTAAATTGGCCACAGTGCTGAAAGATGAAAAACATAGTCAGTTTTCAACAAATCATTTCAAAGCTTCTCTTTCAACAGCTGTAGTTAATTAGGTTCTGCCTACATATCCCTGGGCTTTCACAGGTCCATGAAAACAATGCCCCAAGACAGAAAGGTTCATCAGACTCAAATTGTTTTGTTGTGTGGGCTCTCTTATTTGTCTGACAGGCAGAGCAACAACTTCCTCATCAAATTGTACAGATAATTAAAGTCAGGGTTTGTAAGCACTCCTACACTACCCATGGTCCCAGCACTCCACCTGTGCAGGCAAAGCTAAACATAGTATTTTGTCAAGACCAAACATCATCCTTCTGTTCTAAGGCAGCTTCAACTGACCACCTAAGGTTTGGGAGTAAAACTGCCCATCTTATTCCACCTCTGAGTAAAAGGCAGCAGCTCTTGTCCAAGACATTTAAAACTAGAGAGGAAAAGTTCAGCAGTGAATAATTCAGTATTTAGGAATTTATCCAGTCTTGACCTTGTCTGAAATAAAAGTCATACTCACCCAAAACAGAATCTAATGAATTCTTTGATCATGGCATGTTGGCAGCTGAAGTTTAAAGCTCATCACAACGAGTGCAACATCTCTTGTCATGGTACCAATTTAGCAGCAGCTCTAAATGATCCAGTCACCCCCAGAAGATGTTTATGAACAGAAGAACTATCAGTGAACAAACCTGGACGACTCTGTGGGGGCATGGATTGTAAGAGAATAGAGACAGTGCAGAAGGCAATCTCACCCCTGAGGAGTTGCAGCTGTACTAATTACCAAAGATGAGGAACAGGCCTGCCCTTAATAGCCACAGCTGTGTCCAGTGAGGATGAGTGCTATGAAAGAATGGGTTAGCTGGTTGAGGAGGGAGCTGCAGTTTGTTGGCTGTGCTGTGAGGAGCTGCCCATTAGAAATCACTGAGAAAGTATGGAAGATTTGCAATAAGATGACAACACAACTCTGCTTTCTTTGAGAACACACAACTTTAGGCTATGAGATACATACAGAAATCCAGCCTTCCAATAAAATCCATGTCTTGCCCTATCAAGGGCATTTGCTTCCCCAAGAACTCTCTTCTAGAAAACATAAATATGGTTGAAGTGATTGTGGCAAGTGAGATGTAGATGATGGTCAGAACTATATTACATAAGCTTTACATGAAATTGTTAAGTCATGCCTATGCTTTACTGACACCAACGACTATCCAAAAGCTATTTACAGTGCTATCAACAAATCAGTGAGATCATTGTCCTCTTCCCTCGCTTCCCAATACCTGGATTCTAGCAGATCCAGGTAAATCAACTGCGTCTTCATAATGAAAACCGAAATTTAATTATTCACAAGCATTCCCCCTGAGCTTTCTCTGGGCTTTTTGTGAATGATTAACAGAGCAGCTGCTGCAGACAGCACTCTCAATCCCTGCTTGCCGGCCTGTTAACAGCAGTGACTCATCAGCACATGACGTCAAAGCCTCCTCTCCTCTGAAATGGCAGGAAGGAGGTTTCATTAAAAAGATAAAAAAAGGTATCAACATAACAGCCTGAACTTCCTCCCAAACACAGGGGTTTGGTCAGGGGTCATCTCTGCTGCTGCCTGAGCATGCACCCACAGCACCTTCGAAGTGTAAACTTTTCTGTTGAGACCATAAACATACTTCTTCTCTGATTTATCAGATAACGACTGAGAAATGAAAACAAACTTCCCAGCCCTAGGCCTTCTGGTAAGCCCTGCTTGTGCACCCCCCAGGAACCTCCCTGCTCAGCAGAGAGTGAGTGAGGACCCTGTCCTGGCCCGCCCCATGCTCGTGGCAAGGTGGGAGGGCCTCCAGGAGATGCTGACACAACCCAAAGCAGCTGATCATCAGTCCTTGAAATGCCCCAGCGAAGCTGCCCAGTAACACCTGATGAGGATGCGCAAACAGGCAGGAAGAGAAGCATCAACAAGTCTGGTGCTACGAAACTGCAGACCCTCTGTCCTCTGTGCCTTGCTAAGGCCATGTGAGCATGCCTGTGAAATGTGAAGACATGAAAAATAATACATGAACACAGCCCTGAATTTGTGAAACAAACGAGGACTGAGAGCCATACAAGTTAAAAGCAGAAGAAGTAACCTAGAAAGGGGCTATTTTGATGTAGTTAAAACTCAGATTTTTACTTGAAGCTGCAAGTCCTGTTAGATGCACTGTGGCATTTTACCCAGAAAACCTGCGAAGTGATGGAGAGGGGAACAAGCTGGGTAACTTGAGATTTAGTTTTTACATGGGATTAATTACTAACATCTGTGGTATATATTTTCTCTGCTAGCTTTAGGCAGCACAGCCAAACCCCAGGCTCCTGTGAGCCCAGGCAGCAGCTCTCACTCCTCAGCTGGGAAGGGCAGGGGATATATTTAGCTCCAATCCTGGCTGCCTGGAGGGCAGCATCACTTACAGCTCCCCAGTCACGACCTCCCCAGCACGGTGTTAGAAGCAGAAATACTGCTGTTAGCTCCATCTCTTCACCAAAGACAGTCAATTGGGAAGCAAAGTGGAGGTTTGGAAAGTGCATGGGGCAATGTGGGGCTGTCCACACACAGGGGGTTTGTGGCAGACATGGAAAAGGCTGCTGGAGTATGGCTGTGCTCACACCCGAGCTCCTTTCCCCCAGGCCTGCTCAGGCTACAGCCACAGTATGAAAGGCAAGGATGACTGAAATGGCAGACCAAACATATGAAACAGAAAAGGTGCAGAACAAACTATTACACACAGGCCAAGAGTTGCCATGACACCAGCCTCTGCCCAACACACTTTTCTATTTAAAAATAATCAACAAAATCAACACCATCTTTCTGTCATTTTGGTGTAAAATGTGTTTCCTGTCTGACCTTTTGGCTCTGTTAGCATTCTTAGCCTTGGCTCAGTTTAACTGCTTGCTTTTCTGTGGGGTCTCTGTTTACCTGCATTCCAAATCAGTTTTCTCAAATAGATCTGTAGCAGAGATGGAAAGTTCCCAGCAAAAATGCCCTCTGGGTCTCCAAGTTATCTCTGGACAACAAACATGCTAAAATGTGAGTGAAAATACTCTTCTTGCTCATCTTTCTAGAACTGATTAGCAATGAAGTCTTAACAGTTTTCCATATGGCTCTTAATCTCATATTTGGACTCTAAATAACATTCCAGTTTGGAAAAGCACCGAGCTGCCATCTGATCTGCTAGCAGAAACACCCTATGCAAAGCATCACAAACTGCAAAATCCACCTGAGCTAGACCAAGCTCTGCAGATACTCAGGGGGAGAAATGGGAAATACAACACCAGAAATGTGGTCATTCCTCATACAAGGCCTTCCAATAGAATCTGCATTCTTGGCAGAAGCTCACACAGAAAGGAGACAAGAGAGAAAGATTGTGGAAGTGCCATCAGCAGGAGCTGAGGGTGAGCAGAACACGGGTCCCAGGTCCACTGCTCTGCTGTCCCTGGAGACACAGAGCCTTGCCTTCCCTCTGTGGAAAGTCAGTTCCAAATGAGTAGAGGAAGAGACAGGAGGTGAAGGAGAGTTTATGTAAGACTAGACATCAGAAAAAGGAAAGGAAGGAAAACCAGGCTGGAGAAAACATGGCAGGTGTACCAAAAAAAAAAGGTGGTAAAGAGAATGGGGGCAGCAGTGATGCAGAGAGAGCAGGATGAGTGAAAGCTGTGGACAACACCACCAAAATGGTGTGGAGACTGCACCTGAAGGCCTCCTGTTCAATCCTCCCCCTTGCAAAAGCCTCTCCTTCCCGTGGGATGGCTCACCCTCTTTGCCCTGCTCCTGCAGGGATGCTGGAAGCAGGGCAGTCTGCCTCTGCTCCCACCAGCTGCTACTGGGCACTTCTCTAATGCTCTTGGCTGCCCTCCCTGACTAAGAGATTTCCTGCTTCCCCAACCTGTGCCAAGGGGAAGCTGCGTGCCAGAGACCTGGCGACCTCCCTCCTGCTCCTGGCTGGGATCACCTTGGAGCAGAAGGGGAGCGGGAAGCATTTTCACTCCTGTTGACTTGTGCCACAGTGTTACTGCTTGGCCTCACACACACACGGCCCTCAGCAGCTATACAAAGTCACTACTAGAGGAAATGGCAGAAACCCCCCAACAACCATCAGTACATTTATAAACAAATTTTGTGTTTTCATTAAGGAACAGAAGGCAAATGGAGGTTCTCTCTCTCTAAGATTCCATTTGCTTTTCTGTTAGTTTCTCCTTTTACCAAAGTAATCTGCAGATATTTAGGGTCCCAGATTTTTCCCCTTTAGGACAGAACTGGATGCTCCAACATGGCTATTATGACAACCTTCTTTGCACATGACACACAGGCTTCTCTGCCTGTCAATGCATGGCAGGACAAGCCAACCAACAGCAAACCCTTGTGTCTTGCTGCCACCCCCTCAAGTCCTTCTGCTGTCCCAAAGGATTTCATTTCCCATTTCCTCTCCAAGCCAACACATCTTGGGACACTGTTTGGACACTTACCTCCTGAACAGGACTAACCTGGCCACCACACTGTCAGAAACCAGCTGTCCATGTGTGTGCTCTTAGCCCTCCCCACCACAGGCACCAGGCTGCAGCTGTGCCCAGCTGTGCTCCAGCACCCCACAGGAGAAGCCAGCCAGCCAGAAATCATCCCTTCTGAAATTTCTTCCTTCACTGTCTGCCTTCAAACCATACCATATTTCATATTTTAAGTTTCCTGCCATCCAGAAAAGCCCTGCCTGTTAGGGGTGAACTCTTCTGCTGCTTCCCAGCTGGAAAATTACATGTGGTAACCTCACACCCACAGCCAGAACCTGTTAGAATTTAAACAAGCTTCATTTCTCATTAATTTTATTTTAAAACATGACTCCAGGGTTATACCAGTGAAAAGAACTCCCCTTTTCCTACACCTGGAAAAAAACAGCTGTTTCCTCAGTGCTGAGCCAGCCAGGCAGGGGGTAATTTAAACTCAAAAATGCAGGTACCCCTTTAAAGCAGTCTGAGCTTTCTACCATGTTTGTAACAGGGTAGAAAGTATTTGCTGAATCCAGGCCTCATGCTCAGCTGTTTTGAGCAGTTAGAGTGTGAGAAAAGAGGAGAAAGGAATTATGCTCCTGCTTTTAACTGGTTTAGTTGCTATTTACATTTTCTGACCAGCTACTCATCACCACCAATGAATGCAGTTCAAGAGAATCAAGGTTAACACCACCCAAGAGCCCATAGTGAAGGCACTGCCAGCCTTGAGCTCCACTGCTCCTCAGCATTACCTGGGAGCTGGACAGCAGAACAGAGAACCCCTTAAAGGGCTGCTGCAGGGAAATGGAACAGAGGCTTTTCTTTATCTCTGCTTGGTATCACAAGTTGTACTGGGCTTATGTTGCAATAAAGGAGCTGGCATTAGGAAAAGCATTTCACCTCAGAAGGGGAGTTTAGTTTCAGGGCAGATTCTTCAAGAATGTTCTGAAATGTCCACCACAGGCTGATTTGAAGAAGTTACAAAAACATCACTCAGAATTTAAGAGCAGCTGATCCTGTCTGGGACTGAAGGATGAACAAGATTTCTTGAGGTATTAGGCTTTCCACTCTCATCCTAGACTTAAGCATAAATATTGGAATATACATTAGGACATAACCTTTTGGACAATTGTTTTCATCATCATTCAGACAGAACTGTCATGCTAAATGTTGATGTTTCCTCATATTAACCCAAGCAGAATGAATCAATGCTTTACTACTGCATTTTAAAATAACTTATGATATTTCATTGCTCTCTGCGGTACCTTTTTGCCAGCAGAACATTCTTGTCATTGCAAACATAACCTTGTGTCAGCCTTTGCCAAGCAAGAACTCATTATCCAAGCCAGTTTTCCCTCTGAGAACAAGCAAGGACCACCTTGTCCTTGACAACAGACACCATAAAAACCCCTCCTTCACCCCAGTGTAGCTGTCAGTTTACAAACCCAGGCAGCTCCTTGTTCATTTTCCCAGAATATTTCCTTCTTGCTACATTGTTAGATTGTGCCTTCAGAGCTGTTATCCAGCATAATACTCACCTAGAGCCCACCCTAAGCCCTCTGGAGAAATAAAAAGATTCTTTCACCTGAAACTTCTGTGAAGATGTTCCCCTGTGCCTTGTCATTGCTGGCTCAGCCCAGCTAAGGCTGACTCCTCACTGTGAGCTTGGAGGACGGCCCTGAAGTGTGATCTCCACAAGGCACGGAGACTTAGAGCTGCTGGTAATTTATTCGTGCAAGATCCTGGTCCAGAGGGCAGCTGAAATTCACAGCAAGCTGTAATGAATTTGTCACCCTGTGTAAACTAGGGATTCTACATTCAGCACTGTTTTTTACAACAGACACACAAATTCACCTCTGCAGGAGAAAAACATTCTATTCCCCATGGCAGAATTTGGTGTGTAACGATACAAATTGGGTTTGGAGCAGGAACTCCAGAAGAAAGAAGCCTCAGTGGGAATTCTAAAAGGAGATGGCAGAAGGGTGACACCAACTTTGAAACACCTTTTGTATGTTCCCCTCGCCATTTCCTTTCAGCAGTAGAGAATAACAATCTTACCACACCAATATACAGGAGTAACCACATTTCTCCAAACGCTAAGTCCACAGAAGTGTTCCCAACCTCATATTCCTGAACTCTCTGAAACCTACAACTATAGCCAAAAGGCAAAAATCCTCAGCTAAACTGCTACTGTCCCCTTGCATTCCAGACCAGCCACAAGTTTGTCTTCAGTGTGTGCTTTCCACACAAAAGTTGAACAAATTCTGTAGTGTGCTGGGAGTGCAAGTAACATGCTAGTTCTTTCTAGAGTCAGCCAAAGGATTAGCTTTGAACTACTTTCTTTGCACAAAAACATGTGGTTTTAAGAGCTGTTGAATAAGTAAATTAAAAGACAAGGTTAAGTGAACTAGACAAAAGAATCTGAAATAACTAAAATTCATAGTATTTATGCATATATACTGCTGGTCTTGCTTTGGGTTTGCTGAACACTAATTTCAAGAATAGCTTCTTCCTTTCCCTTAGCCTGTCATTAATCATGTTCCAAGGCAACAGGTTTCCATGACAGCAAACATTAACTCTCTTGCAGCACAGCCTGTTATTTCTGCTACAAACACAAAGCTTTCGCTAGTATACTGTAACCCAGCCCAGCTACCCTCATGAAAAAAAAATCCCTGAAATATGCTAACAGACATTTAAATCAACAAGCTCTATTTCCTTTGTACTGTGGTCCTGCCAAGGAACACGCGCACTACAGAATCCAGCAGGAACGTCTGTTGGCTCCCCCAGAAGGACACTGTTACCTGGTCTGAGCTCAGAGTTCTGCCAGCCCTCTGAACCAGAAATCCAGTGATGCAGGAGGATGATGCAGACTCCATGCTCGTAAAGACACTGGATAGAGGTGATGCAAACCCCACCATAGGGATCAGCTGCAGAACTGAGACCTTTGGGTTTAGTCATCTCAGGCAGGGTGAGAGCAACGCCCCCCTCACAGGAGCTGTGCTGACAGAAATACCTTCACACGCATTTCCAGTGGAACAGAGTGTCATGGACAGGCAGGGATGGGAGCTCTCGAGCTCTCTGTCTCTGGAACTGCCTTGTTATTTTGAGGGGACTGTGGACTGAACATCTCTGGGTACCTTTGAAAGCCCCACTCACATTTACACTCTGATCTCTTATAAGCCAGCCCCACCCAACACCTCGTGTATTCATTCTGCATGCTCCATTACTCCAATGCAGCACTTCCTCCTCCTAAGCAGAGGATAAAAAAATGTGTTTTCTACTGAAAGGACAGTGAAATAAAGGAAAAAAAAAGTAATTCACTCTTTTGTAAGTACATTATTCTGTCCAAGGAAAATTCAGACGCAGAAGCACACTTGAACTTTACCTTGAGTTTCCCACTGGGGTTGCTGAAAGCACAGGTGAGTTGCAGGAGCAGCTGGGGAAGGTATTGAAGACATTCAGTGGTTCTTGGTTAACAAAAGCTCATAGGAGGCAACCTAAATGTCAGCTTTCTTAACTTATTTTAAAGAACTGACACCTTTTAATGAACACTCAGAAATTCACAATGAAAAAAGAAATAAAAATTATAAAAATTCATGAATCCTGTGTGATCCTGCTGCTCTTGCCTCTCTCACGATGATTTGTCACATTTCTATTACTTCTGACATCATTACACTTATTTTTATCCCAGTCTAATGTTTGCCTCTTCTGCCATGGTATGTTCAGAGGTGTCTCAACTCATGTGTTGCAAATAGTTGCACGACAGAGAAGCAGCTCTGTCCCAACCACTGAGCAGCAAGATCACACTAAGAATCCTCCAGGCAGAGATGCTCACATGAAAATCAAGCAGTTTTTTGTTACATGCAGCTGGTGAGAGCAAGGAAGGGAATCTAGGCTAGCACCACGACTCTGATTAACGGTTATTTTAGTAAATGCAATTTTACAAACTGGGACACATGCTGGAAGCTTGTCAGCAAGGTCAGAGTTTAGGTAATGGCAAAAGATTATAAGATGGGGAATATTTAAGGAGCTTGCTAATAGTTCTTTGAATAATAATTTAATAAAGTTTCTCAGAAAACTTTATATTGAGCATTGCCTAGGATAGGCAAGTTGGAAAGACAAATATCAACAACAAATATAAATGGCAATGCTTCAGAGATTAGTGAATATGTACACCAAGATATATGCACCTCCTGCTCCAAGAAAAATCATGGGACTAAGACATCAGGAGACACAAATGTTCTGATGAGCTAGGCACTGCAGTGCAATAATCTGTGTAGGGTTCTGTTAGTGGCAATGAAGTTCCCAAAGATGGGAACACATGCAGTCTGACAGCAATCTAAAGGTGACCTGACAACAACTGGGTTACATTTGGGCTTCTTCCCTTTGGAGAAAGACCTGAGATGAACTGAATTCCATTACAACATTACTTACCTGAGTGATGCCTTTCTCATTGAAGGTTGTAATAAGTTTAAATACAAGTTTTATGTTTCAAACCCATCTGTTTTTAAGTATGCAGGCAAAAGTCACATCAGCTAAGGCTCACCTGCCTGCTTTGTGGAGCTCTCCTACATGCAAAAGCAGCAGGAGTCTGTAGATGTTTCTAGAAGCATGAACATAATTCAAGCAGTTCTTTTAGAGTACTTAACATGCTTTCCATTCATCTTTGTAGCACAGAGGCAGGTGGCACAACAGGCACACCATATTCCAATGAATTTTTGCACTAGGGTAAGGAAACCAGATTAAATCCTTCACACTTACCAGACTAATTCCTCCACACTTCTCAAGCTGACACTGGATACACCAGTTTGGCAATGCTATTTATTTCAGATGCTACACTGATATGGCTGGTATAAGTACCTCTACCCAGTCCATTATTTTCTTCCATCAGGAATTCTCTTCAACTTGAAATGATGCAGAAAGAAGCCTTCTACCTCTTCTTAAAATGACTGAAAAGACAGGCTTTTGTACCAAGAAATCTTTTTGGTACTCCTATTTTGATCTAATTCAGAATTCAAGCAACATGACAGTTTTAAGAGTCAGAGAATCACAGCGTGGCTCCAAAAGAGAGTAAAATCAAGCTACTGATGATTTCAGTCAGTAGAAGTCACTTATAAAGGTAAAGAGCAGAAGGAGCCTCTTTGCACATTCTGAAGTGATTTCTTAATGATTTCTTAATCAATTAAACACTGTACTTTCAAAAACTTAATTTCAAACCACAAGAAAATAATATACAAATCATACAATTTCATTAATTTACTATTAAATTGGATGTCTTCAGAGCTACTAAAGGCCCTTCAGCAATTTTCACTGTCTTTTCCAGGCTGAAAGTATGCCTTTGACATCAATACAGAGAAAACAGATGGATAAAGTAATTATAAAAAAGAGCAACATGATGCTATGAACCAGTTTGTCACAGTTTTACTAACAGACTGGAAAGCACAGGCAGAATAGTGGGCTGACAATCAGCAAAGTTGTGTTGTGTGAAAGTGCCCCCACTCTCCAAAAAACCCCAGTGTCCCTTCTGTAGGGATACACAAACTGATGAGTAAGGAAGGAGCAATGACAAAATCAGAATAAGCATTCAGGACACTTAAAGATTCAAAAGACCTCTGAAAGAAAATATTGATTGTACATGCCAGAAATCAAGGGGAATGTACATATTGAAGGGAAAGGCAACAATGCTTGGATCATTGTGGCATATTTGTCTGATAACTTCCCTAATTTTTGTGTAGAGTAATTTCATGATTGGACAGAAACAAAACATCTAGCTGAGAGTTATGGGTGCAGATAAACAGAATTTCTCTGAGCTTTGGATTCTGTCAAAGGAGGACAATCTCTCTAAGGGAGCCAATTCAATCAGTTTATAGATTCTAAACTGCACTGAAAGGTGAGTTAGCACACCTGGCTCCACACACACTCTGCTGCAATGGTTTGTGACCATTTGTGACAGGAGAGCACACAGCCCAGCTGACTCTATTTTATCCTTTTCTCAGCTTGCAAAGTTATAAAAAGCTGATTAAATTGCTCAACCTTCACAAAAACAGGGCAACTTAACTACCATAAAGCTGATCATCCCAACAGGTGCGTGAATTTGAGACTGGAAAACTCTACTGGGAAATATGGGTTTGGGACACCAAAAGATACACAAGATTATCTTCCAAAGGCTGATTTTTTTCTCTTCAGGTTTTCTCCTGCTCTCATGCTGCACAATTTAAAAGTCTGGAGCCTTTGGAGAGGTCCAAGGGATCTAGGAAGGGGATAGGAAAATGAGGAGAAAGACAGAAACAGGGCATCTGCATGCAGCAGCAAAATGAGGATTCATTAAACTTAGGAGAAGCCTACCTTCAAACAGTCTTCCAGATTAAAAGGAGGCATGGAGTGCACTGTAGGAGCAGTTGGAGCAGTCTTATTAGCAGACTAGAGCAGAAAAGAGAAGGAAGACAGTGAAAGAAAGGGGCTGCCCCAAAAAGATGTGTATTTCTCATGTAATTCAACAGTTAATCTTGACACAACAAGTTTGTGAAATCAGGTCCCACAACAATTTGGCTTTTAGAAAAAAATTATTATTACAGCAGAATAACCATTACATTCAAAATAATGGACATTTGTACAAAAGTAGAGTCATACAGTCAGCAGTGAACAAAACTAGTAAAAATACCTCTTCAAAGTATTGTCAGAGGAGCATTTTGTGATGACAAAACCCGTAGCTAAAAGACATGGTACAAAACAAGAGCTGAGTCCAGCAACAAGAAGAGAAACTAGACTGGGGCAATAACAACTCTGAGAAACTCATGTACAGAGTAATGCAAAGCATGGAATTGTTAAACCCTTTGCTACATTAGCTGACCTTCATCTTCACCATTATACAAACAAACCCCTTCAGTTATTGGTTTTTGGTATTCCTGTAAGGATCTGGCACATTGGGAAGAATTTCAGGAAGTGCACTTTAGAGGTGCATACAGTAGTTTTCTCTCCAGGTAGTTTAACATTAAAATGCAGGCTTGTTCATGTATTCTTCCACTGTCTAGAAACAAAAACAAAGAAACAACTGATGCATTATGGAGTGGTGCAGTAATATTCATAGAAATCCTCTTGTCCTCTTTGAGGACAGCTGTAGCTTTGCAGGAAATTATCTAAAATTTATTAAAGTGCAGAAATAATTCTGCTTTAAAAACATGTCACAGAGTGGTTTAAAATCTGACATTTAAATCATGCCATAGCACAGTTGTGGCTAAACTCATCATGCCAGTGGCCTTTGTACACAGTGGCTGAGTTCCATGTGCACAGGCCAGAGCAGGTGAAACCTGCTCAACTCCCACAGCAGGGCCCAAGCCAGCTCTACCACTGTGCTGCTCCCTTCAGGATTGTGACGGATCCTTCACTACCAAGGAAAAAAATGAATGAAACCCATCACATTCAACTGGTTTTGCCATTCCTGGCTCAATGTTACTCATTACATTGCAAGTTACAAGAGAATTCCTGCAGGGTTCTGAATAAGGGTTACATGCCTGTGCCCTGCAAAAAAACTACACAGGTGCTTCTGAATGAAAGCAAGAGTTTGCCAGCACATAGTCTTTCCAATTTTAAATGTTAACAGTAGGTCATGTTTCCAATGTTATTAGTGAAACAGAAGAGATTTTTCTGTATTTACATATACATATACATAAAATATAACCTTAGATTATGTTCTTATATTAAAGAAGTATCTTAGATACATCTTAAACTATTTCTTAATAAACTCTAGCAGTTAAGCTGCAAGAGAGCAACAGCTTTACATAAAGACCTTCCAGATGATACCAAAAGGGTTGAATTGAAAACTTATGTAACTGCACTGTTGTACCTGTTGAAACTGAATGTAAGACACACTTGGATAATTAAGTACCAGAAGTGCTTAGCTGTGTTTTCATCTCCTATCAAACAAGGAAGATTAAGAAGATGAGGTGTTTGCCTTTTGTCCTCCTCTGCCTTACCTCCTGCAACATGTCAGAGTCTTCCATGGCTTTCACTGCAGTCTTCTTTGAAGTCTCTTGTACTTCTCCACCAATTATAAACTCATCAAGAATAAAATAAGCTTTTTCAAAATTGAAGATAATATCCAGCTCGCACACCTGCCAGAACAAGAGGCCACAACCACATTTAAACCACTTTTACAGTATTCTAAGCACTACTAGGCCAAAAGCTGTTGTGATGATCAAATACCCTCAGCATAAGCACCTCTGTGCAGGTAGCAGGGTGAAGAAACAAACTGCATGTTACATAATATTGAAGCACATGTTCTCTCCACATATACAGACTTAGAGCAAAGATATTCCACTTCATAATAGATGAAGATTGTTAGAGATCCAAGCTGACTTCCTGGCCCACTAACCTCATCACAGTCCTACACAGCCCTTGCAGTATTACCTACATTCAGTTTCACAGAGCAAGACAATTCCCTGCCCAGCAACAGCCACCAACTGTTTTTTAGTCTTGAGGCAATAAAGACAGGTCATGGCACGCTGATTGAACTAAGATATGAATTAAGGTAGGCAGGATCATTTCAAAAATATTCAGAGAAAAGAGTAAGTCTCTAAAGACTTACTGAAAGACTTGGACCTTCTCTAAGTCTTTTCTCTAAAAACACACTGATTTTATCTTTTGCCTCTATGTCCTTAATTGTTACACAGTATTATGAGACAAACAAAACCAGTATGTCTGAAGATATCAGGAGAGAGAATTAAAACAAACAAATCAAACAAAATTAAAACAAACAAAGCAAATCAAAACCAAACCTGTTTTGAGTTTTATTCCTGAAGTTTTCCCTTCAAATTCTATACCAAGACAGACATACAAAGCATCAAGATTAATTCTGGGTGAGTGGAAAAAGGATGGAAAAACAATCTTATGACCATTTCAGCACTGTTTTATAAAATACTCTAATAATTAATTTCATTCTGGATTGACAGCTCCTGCAGGACAAGTGCAGCAGATGGAACACAAAGCTAATCAGCTCCACATAATTTTGTTTATCAGACAGACAGGAATGAGCTCATGGGAGAAAGTGAGACCTACGTTTCCAAAGTATCTGTCCAGGAGCTCCACATATCGATGAACGACCTCTAGTGTCAGCAGCTCGTTATCCTGGTCTTCTATTGCACAGCAGAAATACAAACTAGCATACCTGGGGAAACACAGGCAAAAACATGGCAGTGAACAGCTGGGACCTCAGTGCCCTGCTCACCTCTTACAGGTCATTCATATGACAGTTAATTCTTATCTAGTCTCTAAAATAAACATTTTCTTTCACTCTTACAGTGTCCCAGAGAACACTTTTGAAGATCAGATGATTTCAACAAATTATTATTTTAGTTAGAAGAACCAACTCCACCCTTGGTAAAGTGGGACACCTGTAACACTGAAACAGGCAATAAATCAGTAGTAAGTAGTTCCTTCAGGTCTCCTCCTCCTGCTGCAATAGCACTGCAGTAAGTGGGGTTAATTAGACTGTAGGAGAAGCTACCCCTTCTAATTAAAAAAATAAAAATAAGGCAAAGGTGAAAGAAGTTACATCTCAGCAAGCCTGCTGGCTGTCAAATGACAGTGTTTTACAGAGGGCCAGAATGCATGAAGCTGCTCAGACCAAAGAAGCTTTGTAACTAACTTGCACCAAAACTTTATGTTTAAACCAACCCGAGATCTATTCAGCTTGCTGATACGGTGGCTGGAGGCCAACTTGTCACAGCTTCTGATCAGATGTTTATATCCTTCCCATCACAGCATGGAACTCAGTTTTTGCTAAATGGGAGATGATTAATTTACCCAGTGTACTACACATTAAGGCTACATTTGTTTGCTACAACTTTAGGAGAACAAATAGGCAGTTAACATTAGGCATCATGTAACTGGGGACCAGTGATTTCTTTGGAAAAGGAAATGGGAATTAACACTTTCCAGAGCAACAAATATTTCAAAAACAAAATTTGACAGAATTATGAAAGTGCCTTGGAACAGTTCCTCCAATCTCCACAGCTGATAAAACCTAGCACACACATCTCAGCCAGGCTACCCTGGGGAATTTGAAGGGCCAGTGAGGTCTAATGCCTTCTAAACATGAACACCTATTAGGTTACTCCTGTACTCCTCATTTGACAGACTGTACAAGTATTTTGCACCCCACAATCACCCTGCTGGTTTGTCCAGGGACACTGCCTTGTTATACCCAGACTGCCAATGGCAGGCTCCTAGTTCAGCCCAGCGCTACGAGTGTTGTTTGCTGCTTTTCCTTAGGTGAGCCTTTCTTTTTCCTATTCTAGAATGTGTTATTCATATGAATAGTGATTATACGTTCTTACAAAATTACTCACACCTTTTGTAAACAAGCTTGAGGTCTTTCCAGTCAACAAAACTACTTGTTTTTTGATTGCGAGACAAAATAATCTGAATAATTTCTCGAATGATCTTTTTCTTCTCTTTATCAGGTAGCGTCGTGTACCATTTCTGAAGCCTTAACTTCCCCTGCCGACTGAACAGCAGTATAAAGTGTATCTAGAGTAAACAAAGCAACATGGTTAACACCAGGGCCACGGCCAGGGAAGAGCATTCCTCTGCCTGGAACCAGAAATCCGAGTCCTGGCCACACACCTCCAACCCTGGCATGATGACTGGACATGGTGTCAGCGAGGTCTGGGGGAGGCTCAGCATGGGAAAGATCTCTCCTCTCTTCTGTTTCTTTCCCAGGTAGCTCTCCCCTCCCTGTGGCACATCTTCCCTAGGTACATCCCTTTACACCCTCTCCTACCCATCCTCCTTACCTTGTGCAAACAGCAGCTTTGCTTCCTTTTCTGCCCCTGCCCTGGGGAACAGGAGGAGCATCACCACTTGGCAGTGGTGAGAAGAGGGCACCACCCCCTCCTCCAGCAAAATCAGATACCTCAGTGAAGGGAATAAAGACATCCACAACAGGAGTAGGGCAATCAGGATCAGTGTGGCAGAAGGCTAGAAATATGAAGACTGAGACAGTAATCATAATCACTAACAACTCTGATATTCCACTATTTCAGATCACAAAACAGCAGGTTCCTAGAAGAGGCAGTAAGGGGCAGAAGAAATCTACTTTGGAAAGGAAGCTTGACTGGTTTTACCGAAGAAATCAGGATATTACAAAATTCAGACAACTGTAATGATGAAGGACAGACCTCAGTGACTGATACTGAATTAAATAAAGGACAGCATCTATACTGTTCAATATTTTCCACTTTAAAGCTAGTCATAACTTTACAAGGTTTGATCTATGATTGTTTTATGCTTAGCATAAACAGTATTACTGAAATACACAAGAGCCAACTTTGAAATGCCAATGGGGCTTTGGGAGAAAAGCATCAATTCACATTTATATAAATAGTACTATTAGCAAGTTAAAATAACTGACCATAGTGTATATTAGCAGTACAGTATCCCATTCACCCAGAGCATGAAAATGGCTTTAAGAATGCAGGACATCAATTTGAGCACAACATCCTTCTCCAACAGGACATCTGATAAATCGGAAAAAAACCCTACAGACCCACCTGGGGGTGGGGATGAGATAGAGATGTGTTTAACAGCTGAAGACATCTGACCTGCCCTGCTCTTGCCAGGCATCCTGACTGCTGCTCTCACCAGGACCAGTACCAGGGGTCTGCAGGAAGGGTAGCTGTAGCTACATCCATGTGTGTGACAGGTATGCTGCCAGCTGTCCATACAGGGACTGGTGGCTTCCCCTGATCCTGGGGGGACCAGGGAGAAGCAGAGCCTCACTTTCCTCACCTGCTCCCAATCCTTGCAAAGCCCTGATCCAGCAGGTCTCTCACCACATCCCTCACCATTAGCCTAACCTCATCCTTCCCCAGACGTTTTCCAATCTCTACCCTAATCCCTCTGCTCCTTGCTTCCTGTTCCAGTCTACTGCTGTACCTATACTTCATCACTACATTTCCAAGTGAGGATTACGAAGTTAATGTTCACAATCACTATCAAGGTTACAACACAGATTTCTGTGAAGATACAATCATTCCACACTCTGGCAAAGTCTGAGCAGAAAAGTCAGAGAAGTTTCTTTGAAGTCTACATAAAAAAAAAAAAAAATCAGGAAAAAAACCAANTACATAAAAAAAACCAAAAAAAAAAAAAAAAAAAAAAAAAAAAAAAACAAAAAAAAAACCCACAAAAAAACCTACTGGATTTTAAACAAAGCATTCATTCATAATTCAGAACCATTCTCTAGCTATTGAGTTGCATAGTTGTTGAGCAATCTGGAGATAAGAGTTCTGACTATACTGAGAAAGACTTCAAATGTGGGATCATTTTAGGGAAAGCAGGAAGATTTTAGTCATGTGTGTCTTTGGCAGGATCTACTGCTGGAAATAAGGCTCTTGCCAT
This sequence comes from Hypocryptadius cinnamomeus, assembly GCA_013400635.1. Classification (NCBI taxonomy): domain Eukaryota; kingdom Metazoa; phylum Chordata; class Aves; order Passeriformes; family Zosteropidae; genus Hypocryptadius; species Hypocryptadius cinnamomeus. The sequence goes on along the minus strand of VYZP01007379.1, from coordinate 3,555 downwards.
TGTCTTGCCAAGTCTAATGTGCTTGATAAAATTACAAGGATTTTGTAGCTGCATTCTGTTGAGTCCTATAATACTCTCCAGACAAGCTTGCTAAATAAAAACAAGTATGCTGCTGGCAGGACACAAGGTCTGATTACAGTGAAGAGCAAAGCACCATGGTTTTGCCTTTCTCTGTTCATATTACCAGCTGGGTTTTAACATGGGAATCTTCCATCTGCCAGGGTTACCCTTTCCCAGGTGATGTGGGGACAGCACTCACTGTCCACACACTTGCACACTGAGAGGAGCTGGCTGAATGAAAGGCTGTTTTGCTTGCTGCACAGCACATTAACTCCACAACCCTTGTAAAGATGAGGGTGTTTTGAAAACAGAGCATACCTTCTGCAGATAAGAGCAGCAGGTCAGCAGGACTCCATCTATAAGCCATTGGGTAGAGGTAGCAGCTATCTGATAAACAAATTTCTATAAATATGTGAATCATCAGATAGGAGAGGATGATCAGATTTGACTGAAAATGCAGGGAATGAGTCAATGAGTCTCTATCAAAAGCTGACAGCATGCTCAGATAAGACTGTGAGTTTTGTGGTATCCTTTGCCTGCAGTGCTTCAACAGGAAAAGAAAATTAAAAGGTATTCTGGTTTAGGGTCAGCTGTTGGACCCAAGAGACCTTAAACTGGAGTTCCTGCATGTAAAACACATATATATCTGCAGAACTGCAACCTTATGGCTCTAAAAGATTAAATACCAACAAACCAGGGAATCACTGGTTACCACCACTTTCTGCCAATTAGTTACTGCAGGATATTATCCTTCCCCTATAGGAAAGTGAGCTGCTCTTCACTTAAAACTGATTTGAGAACTCCCCTGTTTCTTGCAGGTGATGTCTCACCACCACTTTTACGAGCTGAGGCAATGTTCTTTGCAATCAGAAAATATCCATTAATGCTCCTAAATATATAAATGTTCACACACAAACTCCAAAAATCTCATTGTTTGGGTCTCCTTTCTCACATTTTTTCATATGCAGACTGTAACTGCATACCTCACATGGCAATTTTATTATTACAGTAATATATGCAGCTAGAAAATAGAGCCTTTACTGTAGCACAATTCTAAATTTTATAGCATGCAGCAAAATAGTGCACCCTCAAGCCTAGGTACATATCACTGGCCAGCTAAGAACTACTGTAACAAAACAACTTATTAGAAAGCTGCAGGTACCGAGAAGGAAAAATATTGTGTGGGGGGTTTCTCCTCTTGTAGTTCCTCCTTTTTCTAATTTCTGAAGCCCCTTCAATTTGGGGAACTCTGTAGGAGGTAATTAATACATTCTTAAAAGATTAAATGGCTTTCAGCATTTTCAACTCCAACATCCAGTGCTGTTCCATTCAGTTCAGCTTTGCTCTGCCCAGCCCCACTGTCACGACACAACACATTCCTCACTCTCATTGCTCTGTTCATTACATCCCACTGGAAAGACTCTGATGCATCAATAAACCTGATAATATTGAAGAACTGCACAAACACAAATCTAACAGCTCATCTGTTCCTTGCTCCTTGACTGTGAAAACATACTTGCTTTCCTGTAGTGCTGATGACAAGATAGATGTTGATTAAGAAATTTTTGGTTCGTTTTCAGCAGCCAAACTGCAAAGAGAAGTAGATTATCCTGCAAGGCTTTACTCATCTTTAAAAGTTCTAATTCCAGAGGAAAACAAAGGTAAATGACTTGCTACAAGTAGAACACCTTAGAAAGCAGGGTGCTTGGTTTCCTTCCTTTCCATCCCAGGGCATGCTGGCTGTGACTAACAATCACCAGACCCAGGGCTGATGCCAGAGGGAATTTTTAGGTCCAAGACTGAGTGGGTTGGGATGAAGAGTACAGTTCCTAAGAGAGCACTGGCTTCCTTCACATGTGGAGTCTGTGGAGACAAGCTTTGGTCTGGGAGCTGAGACTAATTTTATTAGCTTGTTTCACTGAATCAGACCCAACCACCCACAGCACTGTGCAAAATGACCTCCATAAACGTCAGTAAGTAATCCAAATGACTGCATTTTTTATTTCTAGGCTATTGGAAAAATAGTTTGTTGGGGTATTTTTTATATCAAACATTTAAACCATGGAACTCTACCCACTTCTCATGCATCTATGAAACAATTGCAGCAGTAAGTTACTTAAAAAACTGGAAAGTTATGGCCCTTTGTTCTATCAAGATTTACACAACTGTACCAGGATAAAAACCAACACCCTTAGTTTCAGGGCTACAAAAAGAAAATCAAATGCTAGACTTTGACATGAAATAATTGACCAATAAATAAAATAGACATCAAATATGCAAAGTACAGAAGGTTTGCATATTCAGGAACAACAAATACAAGAGAGACAAAGGAAACTAACACACACTGTGATTTCTTTCCACCTTCCTTGGGAGACCTTTCCCTCCTTTAACTATTGCAGTAATAATCTGATAAGCAGCTCACTCAAGCTTGTCTTCTGGACTGCAGGTCCCCTTTGGTGCAGCCTTCTCCACTGTTTGGCCATTACACACTTCAGACTTACCAAACACATTACAACTGGCTCAGTAGGTTCAAACTTGGATCATTTTTCCCTTTACAGAGGGTTTAAAATTTAACCTAATCTGCAACAATTAGTACAACTGTCTAAAGGGCTGCATTTCATTACATACACAACAAACCACCAGCAGGGGTAGCAGACAAAACTGAATACATGGGAAAGGGGCTTTCCTAGCTTTCCCTTCCTACAGTAATTTCTCCAGTTTGCTGTTTAATAACACAAACATGTAAAAGATGTCCCATTTCTTCCTGCAAGGTGATCTCCAGGGGTGTGCAAGAGACTCTAATTCATTGCACTGTAAGAAAGAAGAATGTGCACTAGAACTGCTTCTCCTCTTCCTGTAATTCAACCTGCACAACATTTGCTGACTGGTTCCAAACCTGTTCTGTGGCATGTGGCTTCTACATGTCCCTGGGGGAGGAGAGGAGGACAGAGATGGGAACTCATCAAGGAGCCTCAGGGGAGGGGAAGCAGACTGCAAAAAAAAGAACAAGAATCCTCTTTCCTGTCTGGGTGTGTGGTTGGGCAAGGATTTGCTTGGTGAGGCAGCTCTGTCACTTCAGCAGCTCTGGGCTTCCACTCTGCTTCAGCTGTAACCTCTTCAAATTTGGTTCAGAGCCCTCCAAAATCAAAGCCACCTTTATAAAACAGGCACCTGAAATTCACATGTAAGTAAAATCTGCAAATTAGGAATTGCTATCCTTAAACAGACATCTTGGCAAAGTGAGGAAACTTTCAGCTTTCCTTAAAAACTTTCTGTAGGGCAAGAGACCATACAAGACATGCTAATCAATGAAAATTCCCAGACCACATAAATGGGAAGTGGGATGAAAATCCAGAACTTCAGCTGCCAGCAGCAGCCTGGGGAAAACCAGCCTGACTGGCTGTACCTGGTGGAGAGGAAGCAATTTGCTATGTGAAAGTTCCTTTTCAACTTATTCTGATTCCCCTGAAGTCTGCTTGATCTGCTGCCACTGTT
>VYZP01007377.1:359-18043 GCA_013400635.1 Hypocryptadius cinnamomeus | reverse complement strand
TTTGCATTTCATTTGGATCTGATTTTGCTGCAACCCCAAACCTACCTGAAATCTCTCTCCCCAGATAGGCAGTGAACCATTTATTGCCTTAAGGGCACATTTTACTGCTTCAGGGAAAAAACACCTTCAGGGAACTGTGCAGACCAAAGTTGTTGAAATTGAGGGAGTCTTCATTTGCAAATTATGTGGTTTGTGTGTTGGTTTGGTTTTTTTTAATTTAAACAAACTATGGTGGGCTTCCCTAGGTTATAAACATTAAATAGTAAAAAGTGTTTATTCTTTCCGAATCATAGCATGGGAAGGGAGTTTAGTTTTTAGGATAGCATTAACTTCACATGCCTTTAACCATCTATGAGACAGCTGTTTATGATAAGCCAACTGTTTAGTCACTATGTCATTGGGGAAGGAGAGAGGGGTGTCTTCAGGACATACTTGTCACTAGTCTTTGATGCCAAACTGAGGCTGTGACAACTGATATACACGAAAAAAATCACCAGAAGTGTTCAGGAGATTTTGCTGTGCTGCAAGAATAGTTTTCTCTGCTGATGCAGTTTGAGGATGTTTTGAACACAGGATAGTTAAAGTGACTTCTTTTTTTGGTTAAAGATAAATTTAACACCAGGAATAAAATAAAAGTATACTTCATTTTTTTAAAATGGTCTCATTTTCCTCTTGAACTTTTTAGTGGTGGTCCAGCAAAAAGTGTAGCATTTATGAATATTGCAATATAATCTGTTCTGTATTATTAATAATAATTGAGACATTCCTTGATGATTGCATGAAATGAGGTGATTGATTTTGCACTGAAGAGTATATTTTCTTACAGAATACTTTTAACTACTCTGAGAAAAGATATTTAGAATGAAAATATACAGCTCTTAAAGAAATATTTTATCAGTTCAAAACAGCAGTAAGCATCAATAAATTTATACTGTACACATTAATTCTGAAAAAGCTATGCAAAGCCTTTGGATGTTTTTACATTGCTGCGTCTCTCATTTTGCTCATCGTGCAACTCTCAGGTTTTACTGCCCTTGAAAAAGAACTGCACTTAGGCATCAATTGTGTGCATGCAGAGCACCATAATTTTGTAGCTGAGTACATAAGGTGCTGCCATCTTACAGCTGAGCAATGTGTGTGTGAGTGGTGCTAATCTCCTGCTCTTTGTGAAGATTTCTGAAGGCTACTGTGCAAATACAACCTGAAGACTTCTGTATTGTTATGGGAAGGGAAACCTGCTAACACTTGTCTTTCCAGGGAAAGAAGTTAGATTTTGCTTGTGTGTATTTTGTTCACAAATCTCTTGTTAAGCTTATTGCAGTTTCCTTTTTAAGATCACCTCTGCAGTTTCCTCTGTATCCGAGCTAACATTTCATCCCTCTGATATCCGAGTGCCTCAAAATCAGCCCAGGGAGAAGTCCTTAGTGCATTCCTGAGATGCTGCTGCTTCTGGGATAGGCCCTCATAGTTTCATGTCTTTGCAGGTCCAGGAAAGGACGTGGAGGTTTAACTTCACTAAGTGAAACTTCAAAGGAGTTTTAAGAGAGCAGAACATAATTACCTGAGCTGAAAATTTGCCAAGATGCTGGTTGAAATACCCACTCTTGAGAATTTTCTATTAAAACTACTAGCCCGAATAAATCTTGTCCCCTCAGAAGTCAATGGTAGTTGTACCCTGGATTTTGCCCTGCAAATCACCTTAAGTCTCATCTAAGTCACATCTGGACTTGCAGTCCTTGACTGCAAAGCTCCTGGTCTCTTCAGGGTGAGCTATGTGTAACTTCGAGGTGTGTGCATGTAATTGATCTCCAAGTAAGGATAAGGAGCAGCTTGCATACAGCTGCAAAAAGAATGTGGAAGCATGCATTGGAAAGTAATACTAGCTGAAAATCAGGAGTAGCAACTTTTCAGTCTGCCTCCAAAAACACAAATCCAGGGGCTGAAAGTTGAACTATGACTAACTCAGCCTTGAATAACACATTTATTGTGAGGGATGAGAGCAGTTTACTGTGAAGTGCAGGGCTTTCCATGACTTGTGTTTTTTGAGACAAAGTTGGAATGTCCTTTTGCAAGAAGTTATTTCCTCCTGGAGTAGAGTGCCTACAGTCCTTTGGAGCCACGGTGAGGTATGGGTGTGTTTTCCTTAAGCTCTGTGCTCAGAGCACTTCTTACTCTTTTTCTTTTGGATGCTGTGGGCAGAACTGGGTCACCTTCACTGCTTTCAGCACATCCATCACCCTTGAAGTCCCACCTCAGGAAAGTGGTTATAATAAAGTCTTGTGCGTCAGGACTCCAGCCAGTCGCAAGAAGCTGGACATTTCTCTCCTCCTCACACAATTAATTTGATTTGTTAATGTCTATCTCTAAAACCTGATGTATTCCACACTTGCAGGTGGGGCTCTGAAACAGGAGGTAACGATTCTCACTCCTGACATGGACACAGTCTTGTGTATCATCATGGGAAGACTGGAAGAAGTTTGTCAGATCAGACAGATGTGAATGTGTTCTCACCTTTCTTGAATTCTCTTTCTGCTGCTAGGCTCTAACTTGATTTCCTCCTATTTGCAAGGTCTTTGGTATTAGACTGAGCTTCAGTTTCTGTTTTATCGAATGTTAAACTCTGGTCATCTGAGAGCTGAACTGGTGTAATTTACCTGAAGTTTTGGATTGAATGTAGAGTATCTGTGTGAAATGTGATAGTCTGTGGTTAACAGAAATTGTGTAGCATAATCTCATGGTCTATTCTGTCTAGAAACACAGAAAACTATTATCTTACAGATAATTAGAAAGTTAAATCTTCACGTTCTTCATTAACTGGTCTATAAGCATGCATCTCTTAAAGTACTTACAGAGAGGCCACGACCCCCAAAAGCTCAATCTTGTGTATCATACATGGCTAGGCACACACATGCATGTGAGCACACCTCCTTGGCATGATCCTTGTTAGCAGAGTGAAAGAAGTGGAAAGACCAGGAGAGCTTCTTAAGTGAGTGCAGGAGATTGCAGGAGAAGAAACTCTGCTGTATTTGCAAATATGAATTACTGTTGGAAACCCTTAACCCAGGAAGGCAAACATTGCCTTTGTTTGAGCCCTTGGACTGTTTTTTTTTAAAATATAAATTAGTTATCCTGAAAGTCATCATTCCTGCTGCTTATTTCCATGCTATTAGAATTGCAGAAAATCTGATAGTAATATATATCAATTAATTTAAAATGTAAAAGCAAGTCTTCTTTGAAACCCATATTTTTCTAATATCTTGATTGTTTTAAAAAGCATTTATTTTTACTAACTAACAGACTTGCTTTGTTGGGCAGTTCATTAGCTGTAGATAGATTTTATTATTTGCACCAAAAGTCTGTAATAAAATTCTAGCTGTATCATTTAGAGCTGCTTTTTTCATAAAGCATTATGCATCAGGTAAATAGGCTGAATGTAAATGTCTACTTTAGGCAGGGTTCATTAACAGCTAGAAAAGATGCAATTTTGACTAGGAATGAAAAGTAAAACAATGAACTATTTTGTGACAAAAATAATCTAATACTTCAAAATGGCTTGTAGCAAAGCCTTAGGACTGTAAAATTTTAGATGTAGCCACTATTTTTTTTACCCTACAGTGGACCAGTGTAAGCCAGAATACAGTTTACAATATTCAGTATTATACAAGCATATAGTGCTGAGCAGTAGATCTTATTCAGCTGTAAAACTAAAATGCTTGCTGATTTTAAGATCTGCACTGTGAAATGGCAGCAGATCAGGACTCTTTCTCTACTGAATATAAGCTGTGACTCAGTTAATTCACAACGTAGATTGCCTCATAAGTTTTCATGGTAAAGATCAGGTGCTGACAAGACCAGGATAAGACCATTGATCCATTTCTCCCCAGAGCTTGAATAATTGTTATTAGTAGTAATTATATCTTACATTTACATGCAGCTATATATTAATAAGTTTCTTATACTACATACTGGGCAAAAGAAAAAATCGTGTCCTTGCTACTCTCCCAGTAGATCCTTTGACTCAGAGGGTATCTCACGTCTGTGACATGGATGCAATAGACTTTTATAATGGTGGTTTTTTTTACAAGGAGCTGATCAGCCATTATTTTTAACTCAGAAAAATCTTTTTTTCAGTATGAAATGCCTCTGTACCATCTAATATCATGGCAAATGCAGCCAAAGGCTAGAGATGACATTTATATGCCATTTCTAGCACATGACTGCTGGAGTAGAATAGCTGGGGTAAGTATAAACTGACTAAAGGATTTTTCTTCCATTTTCTGCTACATAGGAGTAGTTTGATATCCCAGAAGGTAGAATAATTTGTTCCGTGTTCTTAGTCTCCTTTATGTTATTAAAGCTTCATCTCCTGTGTCATGTGTGGCAGGTGGTTATCCTTGAATACTTTCATAAAAGGAAAGTCAGAGACAACTGAGATGGCTTTCTGAAAGCCATCAAGTACTAGCACCACATAAATCCTAGACAAGCAGAGACAAGAAAGGAATCTAAGTGTTCTGTCCCTTAAGCCTCTGCACATCTCTGGTCCTCCTTTCTCCATGAGCTAAGGAGGTTGTAGTGAGGTGAGGGTCACTCTCACCTTATTGCCAGGTAACAAGTGATAGGATGAGAGAAACATCCTCAGGTTGTGCCAGGGCAGGTTTAGATTGGATATTATTGGAAAAAGTGTTCAATGAAAGGGTTGTCAAGCGTTAGAACAGGCCATCCAGGGAGGCGGCTGAGTCACCATCCCTGGAGGTAATTTAAAAGATGTAGCATGTAAGGAGATGATTTAGTGGTAGACTTGACAGTGCTGGGTGAATGGTTGGACCTGTTGTTCTTAAAGGTCTTCTCCAACTTAATGATTCTATTACAACCTAATGATTCTGTGTGTCCCTTTCTCTAAAATATGAAATACCCCAGTAGAGCATTGAAAACCTTGCTGATACTCACACTCCAAACCTGTTGAGACAAAGAACTTCAAAAACTAATTGCAGAATTTTCTGTGTGCTGCAACCTGAGCATATGTTCAGCTTTTCTGTTGAGAAAGAACTTTATCCAGAAGCTCAGAAACTTTGATTACTTATTCTCTGAGTTGAAGAGGTGTCAAAGATAAAGAGGGCGGACCAGATTTAGGATCTGTCTTCCATCATGCAGTTTAAGCCTCCTCCTACACCCTGGGGGGGGTTTAAATCCCCTTTCTTAGCATGACAATGCTTCAGGTGAGTTTGGCCTGCTGTCTGTATTATATAACCGAGGGAGACAACAGGGGAAATAACCTTTGTAGCCTCCACTCTACAAATCCAGCAACTTTTATCACTGTGTGTGCTGCTAACCCTTTTGTTAGGGCTGTCGTGCATGGGCCAACATGTCTCCCAAGGAGATAGTCAGTTTTCTGGGTGAAAGAATATATTTTTCCTTCACCCCTCCTCTTGTCATTGCTTCATAGAGCAAAACAAATCCTTGGGATCTGTTCCAGTCTGTTGGGTAAAGGATATGTTTCCTAATTCAGTTGCAACTCAGTAGTGCAGTTTGTGAAATAATAATATATATACTGAAGGCTCTGTGGAGGACTGCAGTGAAGCAGTAGTTACTGCTCATAAAGTTTTTTAATAGGATGTGAGTTCCAGGATTCAAGGGGGAGAACATTAATGTCCTTTACAGAACGTCGTGGAAAATAAATATGGTGCAGCACCAATCTCCTGGCAGTTTCAAAGGATGTCTAAAGAGGATCATTATGAGACCATTTATGATGGAACATGACTCCATTGCAAGTCTTTGGAGTCTCTGTTGGGATGTTGTTCCTACTGCTTGAGATTAGGAGAGGAAAGCAATTTCAATAGAAGTCTGTGGAGACCATGTGGCAATTACATTGCTGACAATATCAGTATGATTTTAGTGTGAGTCTCTGGAGACCTTAACTTCTCAGTGAAGTAAAATGCACCATGCCCATACGAATTATATTATTGTTTGAAATAAACCAGGATAAGTTAATGGTAAATAAGTACTGGAATAATAGGAGTGAGTATTCAAACCAATTTGCCTCATGGCAAGAAATGCTGCCCACAGCCTTGCCATAGCCCTCTGCCACAGTCCATCATTCCCTGCATGATTTGTGGGTGATGATCTCTCCAGAAATCCTAGGCTGAAAGACTGACTTATTTAGGTGTCTGTACAGTTGGTGTCAAGTTTAGAGAGGGAATTGTGCAACTGGGTTGTTTTACTGAGCTTCTGCTCTGCCAGTAGTGATTTGTGGGGTCTGAAATTTGCAGAAGGTGAAGCTGTCAGAGGCAGCAGTCTGTCTGAGCAGAGACTGAGGAGGGAGCTGGGGTTAAGGATGTGGTGATGGATGAGTACAGCTTTTGGCCTCATGGCAGTGGTGAAACAATGACTGGTTTAAACCATCTGGCCTGGGCAGTGGTTGAAGTCTGCTGAGCTTAGAGAAGCAGTTCCCAGGTTTTGTTTTTCTGAAAGTACACCAGTGCCCTTGCTCTTGCTGATATCTAGCAAAGCCACTCCCTGAGAGGCTATTGCAGTGCACAGCTGGTTCCTGAAGCAATGGCATACCAGCAAAAAAAAGATACCTGGGTGCCAATTGACACTGGCTGGAAGCTGAGCAAGCCTTGGTGCTTTTCTTGCCCATGGGCTACCTGGGACCTTTCCTTCCTCTTCCCTTACACTGCCTTATGTGGGCTGAATGGAGAGCCACAGCATTTCCAGGGCTGAAGGAAGACAGTCTGGAGCAGCCAGGATAAAGTGCGGCATTTGCATTTTATTGATTCTTACCTATTGATTCCAATGGGATGAAGTGTCTGTGAAAGAGAAGTGAGAGTGGCAGACAGACGAGAGCTCTGGTATCACTGGTAGGCTGGCCTTGCCTGACAAGAGCAAGATTATATAAACAAACACACCAGATATTTTCCTAAGTCAAATCTAAGAAGAACCAATGAAAAGGAGTTCCACTCATAGGAATGATAAGATTTACCAGAAAAAGTTTTGTTTGCATTTCATCACTTCTGCAGATAAAAAGGAGGAAGGAAATATCATGAGAATTTTGTGACAGATTGCCTTGTGTCAGCTACATTTAAGGAGCCATTTTCTGTAAGCTGGAGGGTGACAAACCTGAAATGTGCATCTCCTCATACAGGAGGTGATTCTCATTTGGTGACTCAGATGTGCAAATGAAGAAATATGCTGTAGCCTGACCTTTCAGGTATGAGGAGGATGTCTGAAGGGGTGCTGAATATCCAAAATAGTGTATTGAGTTCACAGTTTAACTCAATGTGTTTTATATGAATAATTTTATTGGAAAGGCTAAGCACATACTGAAGTAAATATGTTCAATAAGAGTATTGATCTTATTAAGGGTTCCTCTGCAGATAGATGTATGTATGTATATATGTGTGTATATATATATGTACACACAAACTCAAAGCTGCTTTTTGATTGTGACCAGTCTATTACTGGCTCATTAAAAAAACATTCCTTCTGTCCTGTATCTCTGTACATGGTTTGGAGAGGAAGGTGGCACTGAGTCACCTCTTAGGTCCTCTGGATCCTGGGAGTCAAAAGCACCCCGGTGTAACTCACAGCCCTAAGGTACTCACTGGAATCCTGGCAGCCATCCCAGTGCAGTGTCTGATGCATCTGCCAGGTTCAGTGGCCAGAGTGATGGCCACCTTCCTCCCTGGGCAGAGGCTGGGGACACAGCTCTTCCCAAGCCTTCTGGGAAGGGAAGGATTGAACTGGCCTGGCTCGGGCAGGGAGCCTGAGTCCAGCAATATCAGCCTGAAGAAAACCATATGAAAGAAGCAATATTGGGAAACCTGTTGTGTCTAGTGCTTATGCTGCACCTAGCAAGCTGAAATCTTGACAAATTATCTTCTCACTTAATTTTGTTTCTTATAATTAATTGTTGAGCTCCCATATAAAATCAGTCAAGCACTAGGTCAGTGACTCTCTGAACAGCCCTATAGAAAATATGGCCTCAGCCTGTGGGGTTCCCCAGCAATAGCTGTCAGAGTTCCTCCTACCGTCAGTACGTACCAGGCACCAGCTCTGTCCGTTTCATCTTCCCTGGCCAGCAGGCCCCCAGTGCCCTTGTGTCCCCTTTTGCTCCCATGTCCCAGCACTGATTTCCCCACAGCTCTTTTTCTGACTGCCAAATATATTTTATGGATGTTTTTCAGAAGAATCAACATAACTGCCCCTCCTCCCTGCTTCTCCTGTATTCTTAAAAATCACCCAGTTTCCGACAGAAGGTATTTTCAATGTGGAAGTGGATCAGATTGTAACTAAAAGGGTAGCTGACTTTGTTGCACGAAAAAGAAGTGCAAAATACTATAAAAAGAAGAAGAAAAAGGAAGATGAAATTTTTCTCTTCCAGTTGAAGTGATGTTAATCAAAGAGCTATGAGTATCAGATTAAATTAATGATCTGAATGCTATGTTCCTTTCATCCTGCAAAGTCTTCTGTGCCTAAATTTAAGTATATATTAAATTTTATTGGATACTAACACAAACTCTGTGTGGGGAAACATATTTCAACACAGTTTTTAAATTTCTTATTTTATTTCTTTAAATTCCTTAATTCTCATAATGGATTTCCCATGCTTACTGGAGGACAAAATAATGTACAATTTTGCAAACCATGGCCTTGCTATTCATATCATAGAAGGAAAAATGCAGAAAGCAAATGTGAAACAATTTTATCCTGCTTCTTCCCACTCTTCTTTCCATGAGCAGATGTTATAGGAGACAGAGTGGTGAATTGCTGGGCCTGGAGAGGTCTGTGCTGCTGCCAGTTGCTGGGGTTGCCTGTGCATCACCTGGTAGGACACAGCGTGTGACTAATGGCAGTGGTGGGCACCACTGGCCTTCCACAAATGCCACCCTTGCTGGTGCATGCTCTGGGGGTCCCTAACAGGCAGGGCAGACTCGGGGGGGTCAGCCTGCCTGCTTCTATTGTCCAAGGCTGCAGAGGGATGACAATGGGGCAGCTCTGCTCCCTGCTTCCCTGCTCAGGGCTCCCCATGGGTGTCTGCCTGCCCGCATCCTAGAAATGCCAGTGAGCGTCTGACCTGTGCTTGCTCTCCGTATGAGTGGTGGTGTCACTGAATGATGGTGTCCCTTGTTTCCAGCTATCCCCAAGCAACAGGAGGAGTTGTGTCTTTCGTGCTGTACTGAAAGAAGTGTCTTTAACATCCTTGGGTTTCCTGCATAGTCACTGATCTGCTCCATTTTCAGCTATAAACCTAGGTGGTCTTGCTCTTTCTAAGACCATCAGTGACCCAGCATCTAAGGGCGAGATCCTGTCTGCACAGTAAGTAGAGTTAAGGATACACAGTTTGAAAGTGCTTTTGCCTCTAATTTTGTCTTCCTTGTTATCCTGCCTTCATTTTGAATGCTGTTAAGTCATTGTGCCTTTTTCCTTAATCTGTTGAAAGAAAACAATAGGCCTATTGTTAAATTTAAATGCAAGATACAATTAAAAGCTCAGATCTCTGATGTGGCTCTTTAAAAATCCCTCTGTAGATGGAAGAAGGTTTTTTTCCATTGGGAACTCTGCATTATTTAGTAGATTTGCCTTGCAGGACAGATCCTTTCAAGGCTTTACGTTTATATAGAGGATCAAACATTTCTGTGGCCTGAATTAAAGCAAAATAATCACCACCTCCATGAAAGTTTGTGGTTTCCTTAACAGGCTTTTTTCTTCCCTTACCTTCTTGTCCCTGAGTAGATTTTTTTCCCCTAAACCCTCTTATTTGACACGTTTTATTCTTCCTGGAGTGCATCTTCAGTGTAGTTTCCTAGTGATGCCAACACAATGAGAGTTTCAGCTGACAGTTCTGCTGCCTACTGTTGTGAGCACTCAGGAGTCTAGCCCCCAACTTTGGCTCCCAGAAACCAGAGAAGCTCCTTCTTTTAGTCAATTTAAAATACCTGTTAATTTCGCCCTGTGCTGTTTATAGTCTTCATCTGCTCATTAATACCTCTCTGTTAGAGGAAACTCTGTAAATGTAGAACTTTTTCACTTTTGTAGTTTATTCTTTGGTTGGTTTTGTTACTGGCCTCTGTCTTTCCATCTAAGTAGCATGTTTATAATACTTCTTCAGTTGTCTTGAAATGATACTGCACTATGCAGTGCTTATATTGGTCTCCAGGGGGAAGAGGTACAGTTCAAACACATTCAAAATGTAAGTTATTTCTGGAGGAGCAAAGCATTATGCATTTTACATCTCCTTTAATACATAGGGCATTTTGGCATACATGGATTTGTTATGAAAGAGAATATTCATACAAACTAAAATGTTTTATTTCTGCAGTGACTGAGACTTTACAAAAGCAGCAGTTCTTTATAACGTACTTCTCCCCACAGTGTTTTTCAGTAAAATTCTGGTTGCCATCTGAGGTTTTTGGTGCTGGAATGCTGTCTGAGCCACGACGGGCTTGGTGGCAGCCTCACATCCACAAGTTGTAAATGATGTATGAAATGCAAAATCCTCACTTGCCCCGCGCATGGGGAGGAGGGAAATGATGCTTTGCTGCTGCTGGTTCTCTGTTCTCTTAGCTGAAACTCCTCAGTGAAGAATCATTAAAAAATAAATACAACAATAAAGAAAATGAACAGACAGCTGGAAGACGTTGCAAAACTGCAGAACAAACAACCAGGAGAGCCAGTTAAGGCCACCTACCACTGCTCATGGCTGGCTATATGAAATGACTGCCAGGCACACTCCCTTCTTCTCTGACTTGATTCTTTTTATTTTCCTGAGGAGCTGTTCTTCATATCAGTCATAGCACCTGGTTGAATCCATCTACTTATCTTTTCTTTTAATTAAGAAATAATGTCAGCAGGATGAAAATAAAACTTGACAGGATGAAGATCTCCTACTGTATTATAAAAACAATGTGAAGGTGAAACTGAGATATTTATTTTTGAAAGCAAGAAATCATCTTCTAGTGGCAAAATCCAATTGCTGTGAGCTTGTTGTTGTTGTTACGTTAATGAATGAGAAATGTGTGCAATGGATTGAACTATAGAAGATTCAATCAGACAAACCAGAAACTAGGCTCCTCAAACAGACAATGGTGCAACTGAGGCTAGTGGTTAACTACTATTTTTGGACACCTCTCCTGACTGCCACAGAGAGCATTTTGTTCTACAGGAACTGGCCTGAAGAATTGCCAGAGGCTGCTGGTAAAGTTATGGGGTTGTCAGGTCCTTGTTACTCTTAGCTCCTGTTGACTACAGTGGTGCTGGCGATGGTTAAGAAGGCAGTGTGGCCAGCTCTAAGGCCCTCAGTTTGAACCTAGAGGTGTCTATGGACTTCCTTGGTATTGCCTGTAGAAGACTGATGTCTTGACAGTGGGAATCAATATGAGATGTAGAGAAGAATAATTATTTCCTTAACTTTGCATTCCGGACTATTTACTGAATAATTGCAGGGAAGTGGCTTGATCCACTTGAGAGAGACCTTTGCACTCTCCTCAAAACCTCTTCAATGTCCTTGGACAAATTAGCTAGGACTGGCTTTTTTTAACTTTAGAGGACAGCTGAAAAAAACTAATCTCCACTTCTACAATGTAGCCGACTGGTCAGAAAAATTGACCATGGAGATGTTTGAGGGTTTGATTTGTCTTTTTTCTTGTGTGGTTTTCCACCAGCATGCCCACCCTCAGGAGTGTGGCTGCAGTGGTGGGCTGAAGGTTGGCTTCAGGGGGCAGGTGGGGAGGGAGCAGGATATCTTCCACACCTTTCTCACCCCTCTAAGTTGAACTGCTGCCCAAAACTTTGCCAGAGCTGGGCAGACATCCAGTGGAGTGTAAAGACGGGCAGTGATTAGAGCAGCTGGGTAGGGAACCATGCGTTCTTGCTCCCAGGAATATGTCTGTATTTCTAATTTAGATCACTCTCAGATACAATGAAGAATAAAGCATTTTGATCAGAGTTAGCGATGACCTATTTAACATTTAAACTGGTTGGCACTTATTTGAGCTCGTTTATGAGTCCCTAATGAGTTCTCTTGGATATCAGCATTTACTGCTAGTGTAGCTTTATGGTCCTGGGTTCAGGAGAGGTGAGTGGCTGGTTTTGTGACCTTGGGCAATACCCTGAATGTAGTGGTGCCTCAGTTTCCCATAAAGATGGTGATTGCAGGATACCTTTCATGTCACTGTCCACTGTGAACTATATGGGACAAGCATTTTAGTACATTTTGCTTGTGTAATACCCTCTGCCCCTGGCTTTCTGTAGGGCCTCTAAATGATGCTATTTTAAAAATGAAAGATGATGGTTAAGAAATGCAGCATAGCATGACAGGGACACACATATATATGTAAGAATTTGTCTTGAAGAAGGCAGAAAAATAGCAGTGTCTGTTAGTCAAAGTGATGCAGTCCCAGGACACCACAGCAATTATTTCGTTTGTATTACTTTCTGCCCATGTGAGAGCCCATACCCACTTTCCAGATTTTCAAACAGATAAGCAATTTTTTAATTGATGCTTAGCTTGAATATATCTAATGTCAGCCAACTGTTGTTAATAGGAGCTATTATAACATAAAAGTGCTGATATTTTAAATGCAGTTGGTCAATCCCAGCTGGACTATGCATTCAGGCCTCTTCTATAACGTTGCATTAGTCATTTGACACTGGTGCTGAATTTATGTTTTCAGATGCATGCCAGCTATTGAAACTTGACAACTAATTCTGGGTAAAACTGATTGGAATTGATAAACCCTCTTTTATTTTGGGGCGAAAATTGGAAGTAGCTGCTAGTCCAAATAGAATCTCTTATCTAGTATGGCACGATGGCATTTAATGAAAAACATTCAAGAAAATCTACTCTTGGATTGCCCTGAAGATAGAGAGTTGCAGAGTTGGATGCAATTCAAATCAGTAGTTCTTTATTTTGCGTAACTTTGGGGCACGCCGAGACATTTCATCAGTGCCTGATGTCATTAACTCTGGCGGCCAACACCTAAATGTGTTATTCCTCACGTGTATGAAACATAATATTATTAGAGGAATGCTTTGAAGATAAGAAAATATGTATGTTTGTTTCATATTCTTTGCATATGCTAATAATGACACCTTAAGTTATTAGAACTAAAACCTGTTTTAAATCTGAATGTTGTTTTCCCCTTTATAAAAAACATTACCTTGGGCTGCAGTATTGCAGAGGCTTTGACATTGGCAATTTGTTTATTTTTAAACACTGACTGTAGCTCAGCTCCTAATTTTTTTCATGGAATACCCCAAAACAAGCTGAAATGCTGCATAGAGGTGGTGTGCATGGTCAAGCAAGCTCCTGCTACTGTAGCTCTTCTTGTTGCCCAGAAACTGCATTACCATCAAGTTGTGGGCACACTAAGAAGCTGTGGTGAAAATTAGTCAGAGCCTAACACTGTGACAGCACATCCAGATGGACACAGCACCACGTTTGGCCTGTGCCTTGCTGCCTTTTCATGCAGGCAGAGCTATTGCCACTGTCTGTCCCTCCTGCATGGATGGTTCCTTGGGAGCATGGGAGGACTGGAGGTCAGAAGCCAACTTGAGCTCTGGTGGCAGTTTTAAAAATAGGATGGATATCAGCAAGGCTTGACAGTGTCACCTTCAGCCCCTTCCTGGCTGTGTGGCGCTGTGGTATGTGAGATGCTGTGTAGCATTTTCCAAGCAGCCCTTCCCTTTCAAGGGCAGTCTGCCCAGCTTTACAGGAGGAACAGGCTTTTAGAGGTTTGGCTTTTATTTTGTTTTCACTTCCATCCTTTCAGTGCTGCCACCTATTCTGGTATATTTGAGGCATTATTTCTTATTCTTGTAAATACAGATAATTTAGGCATTGCCCTGGGTGCTGTCATGGGGTGAACGCTCAGTGGACTAACTTCCCACTAGTTGTGAATCTGCTCTCCCAGCCATGTCTGTGTTGTTCTGGTAGCAGCAAACTTAAACAAAAGTTATTTTAATTTGCACATAAAAACTAAGCTATGGAGAGAAACTAAGCTTTTATGAGGTAATAAAGCACAGAGTCAGCCTCATGCCTAGTGCTTCCAAGCAGGGTGTCTCTGAAGGCATCTCAGCAGGGATAGAGAGAACCATAGCAAGGTTTAAATGTGGAGGCAGCAAGTAGGAAACCACAGGAGTAGGAATGTAGGTGAGATTTAGGCAGGCTGAATTTAAGTTTAGGAGTGTCACTCAGCTTCTGGGGTTGCTTTTGGATAGGGTAATCACCTGGGGCTGAGCAGCTTGTCACATATTTCAGCCTGCCTTATCCTCCCCAATTTGAGACCTCCTTCATTCACAGTGACCTTTTGGCCACTGTCCTGTTTTCCCAAACCTTGGCACCGAAGGTGCTTCTCTCAGGAACTGCAGGCAAGCTGTCATGTCTCTCCAATGTGGCCCCCACCCTCTCTTTTGCTTACCAGAGTGCAAGGGAGAAAAGTTTGACAAATTGTTGTCCACCTAAAGGTTCCCAAGTTCTTTTACTCACTTCTATTTTTAGACTGATTCCCTTTGCTTCTTTTTTCCACTGTGCTACATTTTGCCAGATTTCTGCCCAGAGGAAATTTTTATAGCTCAATTTTAAAGCCCTTGCAATTGAGGATTTATCCTGGGAATGACACAATCCAACTGGAGTAGCACAAATGGCACAGCTCTGAAATAAAAGGTTATCAAGACTGTAATTTATTTGTTTAGGCCACTCAGAGTACAAAAATGCCACTTATTTCTTCAGCTCCCTGAGTGGGTTGCAGCATGGTGGCTGCTTGCAGGCTGTCTTACTTTCTCCACCAATCATTTTCTTTACAGCAGCATTTTTCAGGAAGCACAATTAAAAAGCTGTTTCCCAATATACCCTCCCCTTGCTGCCATCCCTTACTCCTCAAAATCCCAGCTCAGGCACAGGTTGTTTCCTCATGTCACATCCAGGTGATTCGGGGGTGACAAAAGGCAATGAACTCTCTTCATGTCTTGTTATGTGGCAAAAGAATGAAATAGAGAAGTGGCAGGCTTAATCTCCAGGAGTTAGGGTGAAAAAGAGAGGAAGGATGTGAAACCCACTTAAAATACGTTTCCCTGTTCTAATATGCATTTTGAATTTATAGAGAATTGACTTGTGCTATTTGTTCAAAGCCAGAAAATGCATGTGGTCTGCAGTTGAACTTATCACACTGTGCCAGGCAGTTTTCAGGAGTGATGGATACTGTTTTTCACGAGTCCTTTCTCCTAAGCTGATTCAAGGCCAGCCACAATAGAGCTGGTTCTGGTCATTAGCAGTGCCCCCTGCGAATGTTGTTCATTTGGGAGCTTGCAGGTTGAGGTAAGCAGTGCTTTTGGGATCCTTGCTTGCTGGCAGCTCGATGGAGTTAGCCACAGCAGAAGATAGCAGGCTCCTGGACAGTAAAACAGAGCAAGGAAGGGATAAGGCTCTCACTGGCATGCAACTGAAGAGCTGTAGGGAGTCACAAAGAGTAGTGATATTTTCTTGCTAAGAGTAAGGAAGTTGTGGTGTGCTCCAGGTAGAGCCATATAAGAGAGGGAGATAACCCAGCACCCCAGTGCACATGGCACATGCTGGTGCCACAAGGGACTTCTGAGGAATACCTCCTTTCCTCCCAGCATGAAGCAGCACATACATGTTGGCTGGGCTGCCCTTATTAGGAGAAGGAGGTGCAGGCAGAATGCAGAGGAGGCTGGATGGGGGCAGATGTGCTGCCTGCTCTGGAGTTGGAAGTGGAATTTTGTGTTTAGGATGGCTAGAGTGGTCTGGAGTGGAGGCAGAGGAGAGGGTGGATTCTGTGGCAGCATGGTTCAGCGGGAAAGTTTTATCTGCCTTTTGCTCCATCTGCAGCAAATGAAAGTTTGGTAGCACCATGAGTGTTTTCCCTGCTTTGCAACTTAATCACTGGGAGATGCTGCGAAAATGGGGATTGAAGGGACTTTGGAGGACAAGGAATACAGTGTTTGCCTTGAACAAGGAGCATGGTAATTAATATGCCACCTTTTGACAAATGGGTATTTTGAAGAACTGGAAACATGTGAGTCAGGGGCCTTTCACCTCTGTCAGTGAGTGTTTGCAGCTGGGCAGCCACCCAAAAGAAAATCTTCATCTTCTGCTTACAGCTGTCAGCCCATGCTACAGCTAGCTGAAGGCAGGAGATCTAGATCCCCCTAGCATTCCTCTTTTTATCTAAAAAGTATTGAAGCAATTTTACATTATCTGTGTCACTCTGGGCTTCTATTTTGATCTTCTTTAATCAGGCTGGAAAAGTTGAGGGGGGCTGTCATGGACCAGGCAGCTCTGGTTGAGCCTTGTGAGCTAGGCTTTCGTGTTGAGCACCATATGCAGACACATGATGGATATATCTTTCTCCTGAAATAGACCTATTTTATGAGATGTCTAATATTTTTTGAGTCTTTCTACATATCCTCCTGGCACTTTTCTTTCCTCTGATGTAAACTTACAACCAAGACCTTAGTCAACTTCATCAAGTACAGAAAGAGAAATCCAGTGCATCAAATACAGAAAGAGATAAACCTTCTTTTCTGTTTGTCTGTTGTTCTGTAGAACACTAAAAAATAGAACCTTCCACTGAAAAATGCCTTATCCCACAAGTAGCCCCGTGCTCATCCCCCAGCCTACTGCATGACTCCTTGGGAGGGAGGGTATCGAGATCTGTTTCAGCATGGCTGTAGGCAGCCACCACCATGCCAGTACAGGCTGCTTGTTTGCTGTGTCACGTGAAGCAATGCTCCTTGCAGGCTGTTGCACCAGTGTCAGGCTCTTTCCACATGAACAGGTACCACCAGCATCATCTGGGCAGGTCCCAACTGTGCATGGAGCCCAAATGTCAGAGGGAGATGTGCTCTGGGTGTCCCAGCAGGAATGTCCTGCTTTCTCAGCAGCTCTCAAATGAGGAGTTCCCAGCCACTGTGGTTACACAGGCAGGCCCAGCAGTCAGCTATGCAAGAGGTTTGGAAAATACTGTGTTTACCACTCTAAGAGTTTGGCCCTTATTGCCACTGGTCTTATCCCCTCAGCAAGAAGTAGAGTATAAGAGGAGACACAGCAAACATAAATAATAAAAGGGCTCTTCAGCTACCCTGCATTTTTAAATAGTAACTGTGGCTGAAGTCTGCGAGCGTATGATAAGTATCAAATACTTATTTTTCCAACAGAATGACAAATTTGTCTGGTTACAAAAGGGTAACTGGGTAAATGTGGAGTACAATAATATCTCAGTAGTCTCCCATTTCTGTTTAAAGAAAAGTACAAACCGTAATGCATGCAAGCTAGCATAGAGTGGGAAAATGACTTTTTCGAAACATATGCTATTTCCTAAGTAGTGTGTATAGAAATACTTGAGCAACTAGAAAACAAATGTAAAATCTTGAGCTGGTTGTTTTGATAAGCATGTCAGTCATTTTATGTGGCTCCAAATTGTAAAGAGTTTGAGATTTTTCACTACCTTTAGGATGCTGTACAGATTACAGAACTGTAGCCTGTAGAACATCATGTTGAAAGGGCCTTCAAAGATCTTTTGGTCCAACCTGTCTTGACAAAGGCACAGATAATAATGTAATAATGTCTAGACAAGTTAATAATGTAATTTAAAAATAAGTACTAAAAATAAAAATGCTCTCATTGTTTCTGCCACTGGAATTGCTGATCTGTAGCCATCCCAGTGCTG